>JAPPVO010000014.1:87515724-87797673 GCA_030407325.1 Camellia japonica | reverse complement strand
GTTGCCTATGGCAATTGGTTCCAATAGCAAAAAAGAAGCGGGAGAAGGGCGGAGAGAGTTAGAGAAAAGCTTTCTTCTTGAGAGCAAATGAGAATGTTAGGGAAAATAAAGGGAAATAGGATGAAAATAAAAGGGAATTCTAATCCATCCTTCTGTAGGCGATTTAGAAAGCCTTAAATGACGTGCTTAAGTTTAAGTTAATATCGTTCAGTTACAATTACTCGAAAAATCTCTTTTTTGGACGCTAAGCAAGATAGTTTGAGCTAAACATTGCCACTTAAGGTAGTAAACTATTATTTGCCAGAGCTAATTAGTTACAGCAACAAAATAGAGAACGTTCGAGAAGGACGGAGAGAGTTTGTTAGAAAGTTTCTTCTTCTTGTGTGCTAGAAGAGAAGAGTCAGAGAAAATGAAGCGAAATAGGATGAAATTTAAAGGGAATTCAAATTCAGCCATTTGGATTTCAGAATTGAACACTTAGGTGATTCGAAAAACATTAAACGAGTCGCTTAAGTTAAACTTATACCGTTGAGCTACTGTTACTCAATAAATTCTTTTTCTTGGAGGCTGAGCAAGAACAGTTTTAGTTAAAGTTGAGGTAATGAAACTATTAGTTGTCTAAGACAATTAGTTCCTTGAAGAAAGAGAGAAAGGTTGGAGAAGGACGGTGATAGTTAGGGAAAAGCTTTCTTCTTGAAGCTTGAAGAGAAAGTTGGAGAAATGAGAGGGAAATAGGATGAAATTAAAGCGATATCAAATTCATGCTTTTGGACTTGAGAATGAAACACATAGGTGATTTAGAAAACATTAAATGAGTTGCTTAAGTTAACTAATATCGTTAAGCTACAATTGCCCTATAAAATCTCTTTCTCGTTGGCCAAGCTAGATTATTTGAGTTAAAATTGGCCGCTTAAGCTAACGAAACTATTGGTTTGCCTAAAGGGAATAGTTCCAACAGCCAAAAAGAGAAGGCGGGGGGAAGGACGAAGAGAGTTTGGGAAAAACTTTCTTCTTGAGAGCAGAATGAAATGTTAGGGAAAAGAAAGGGAAATAGGATGAAAATAAAAGGGAATTCTAATTCATCCTTTCGTAGTTGAGAATTGAACACAAAGGTGATTTAGAGAACCTTAGTCGAGGTGCTTAAGTTAAGCTAATATCCTTAAGTTACAATTACTCAGTAAAATCTCTTTCTTGGAGGCTAAGCAAGATTAGTTTGAGCTAAACATGGCCACTTAAGCTAGTGAAACTATATTTGCCAAAGCTAATTACTTACAGAAACAAGATAGAGAACGTTCGAGAAGGACGGAGAGAGTTTCTGAGAAAACTTTCTTCTTGTGTGCTAGAAGAGAATATTAGAGAAAATAAAGCGAAATAGGACGAAATTTAAAGGGAATTCAAATCAATCTTTTTGGACTTCAGAATTGAACACTTAGGTGATTCGGAAAACATTAAATGAGTTGCTTAAGTTAAACTTTATCGTTAAGCTACGGTTACTCAATAAATTCTCTTTCTTGGAGGCTAAGCAAGAATAATTTTGCCTAAACTTGAGCAAACGAAACTATTAGTTGTCCAAGCGAATTAGTTCGCAGAACAAAGGAGAGAAGGTTGGAGAAGGACAGAGGGAGTCAGAGAGAAACTTTCTTCTTGAGAGCTTGACGAGAAAGTTGGAGAAATGAAAGGGAAATAGGATGAAAATTAAAGCGAATTCAAATTCAACCCTTTGGACTTGAGAATTGAACACTTAGGCGGTTTAGAAAATATGAAATGAGTTGCTTAAGTTAAACTAATATCGTTTAGGTACAATTGCTCAATAAAAATCTCTTTCTTAGAGACTAAGCAAGATCAGTTTGAGCTAACCATGGCCTTTGCCAAAGCTAATTAGTTACAAGAACAAAATAGAGAACGTTCGAGAAGGACGAAGAGGGTTTTTGAGAAACTTTGTTCTTGTGTGCTAGAAGAGAAAGTTAGAGAAAAGAGAGTGAAATAGGATGAAATTTAAAGGGAATTCCAATTCAACCATTTGGATTTCAGAATTGAACACTTAGGCGATTCGAAAAACATTAAACGAGTCGCTTAAGTTAAACCCCATATCGTTAAGCTACTGTTTACTCAATAAATTCTCTTTTTTGGAGGCTAAGCAAGAATAGTTTTAGCTAAACTTGGGCAATGAAACTATTAGTTGTCTAAGCGATTTGGTTCGTAGAACAAAAGAGAGAAGGTTGGAGAAGGACGGAGAGAGTTAGAGGAAAACTTTCTTGCTGAGAGCATGAAGAGAAAGTTGGAGAAATAAAAGGGAAATAGGATGAAAATTAAAGCGAATTCAAATTCATGCTTTTGACTTGAGAATTGAACACTTAGGTGATTTAGAAAACATGAAATGAGTTGCTTAAGTTAAACTAATATCATTAAGCTACAATTGTTCAGTAAAATCTCTTTCTTGGTGGCCAAGCAAGATTAGTTTGAGTTAAACTTGGCCACTAATGCTAATGAAACTATCGGTTCCCTATGGCAATTGGTTCCAATAGCAAAAAAGAGAAGGCGGGAGAAGGGTGGAGAGAGTTAGAGAAAAGTTGTCTTCTTGAGAGCAGAATGAGAATGTTAGAGAAAATAAAGGGAAATAGGATGAAAATAAAAGGGAATTCTAATTCATCCTTCTGTAGGCGATTTAGAGAGCCTTAAATGACGTGCTTAAGTTTAAGCTAATATCGTTCAGTTACAATTACTCAGAAAAATCTCTTTTTTGGACGCTAAGCAAGATTAGTTTGAGCTAAACATTGCCACTTAAGCTAGTGAAACTATTATTTGCCAAAGCTAATTAGTTACAGCAACAAAATAGAGAACGTTCGAGAAGGACGGAGAGAGTTTGTTAGAAAGTTTCTTCTTGTGTGCTAGAAGAGAGAGTCAGAGAAAATGAAGCGAAATAGGATGAAATTTAAAGGGAATTCAAATTCAGCCATTTGGATTTCAGAATTGAACACTTAGGTGATTCGAAAAACATTAAACGAGTCGCTTAAGTTAAACTTAGATCGTTGAGCTACTGTTACTCAATAAATTCTTTTTCTTGGAGGCTGAGCAAGAACTGTTTTAGTGAAACTGGAGGTAATGAAACTATTAGTCGTCTAAGACAATTAGTTCCTAGAACAAAAGAGAGAAGGTTGGAGAAGGACGGTGATAGTTAGGGAGAAGCTTTCTTCTTGAGAGCTTGAAGAGAAAGTTGGAGAAATGAAAGGGAAATAGGATGAAGATTAAAGCGATATCAAATTCATGCTTTTGGACTTGAGAATTGAACACATAGGTGATTTAGAAAACATTAAATGAGTTGCTTAAATTAAACTAATATTGTTAAGCTACAATTGACCTATAAAATCTCTTTCTTGTTGGCTAAGCTAGATTAGTTTGAGTTAAAATTGGCCACTTAAGCTAACGAAACTATTGGTTGCCTAAGGGAATTAGTTCCAACAACCAAAAAGAGAAGGCGGGGGGAAGGACGAAGAGAGTTAGGGAAAAACTTTCTTCTTGAGAGCAGAATGAGAATGTTAGGGAAGAGAAAGGGAAATAGGATGAAAATAAAAGGGAATTCTAATTCATCCTTTCGTAGTTGAGAATTGAACACAAAGGTGATTTAGAGAACCTTAACCGAGGTGCTTAAGTTAAGCTAATATCCTTAAGTTACAATTACTCAGTAAAATCTCTTTCTTGGAGGCTAAGCAAGATTAGTTTGAGCTAAACATGGCCACTTAAGCTAGTGAAACTATTATTTGCCAAAGCTAATTACTTACAAGAACAAAATAGAGAACGTTCGAGAAGGACGGAGAGAGTTTCTGAGAAACTTTCTTCTTGTGTGCTAGAAGAGAATATTAGAGAAAATAAAGCGAAATAGGACGAAATTTAAAGGGAATTCAAATTCAATCTTTTGGACTTCAGAATTGAACACTTAGGTGATTCGGAAAACATTAAATGAGTTGCTTAAGTTAAACTATTATCGTTAAGCTACGGTTACTCAATAAATTCTCTTTCTTGGAGGCTAAGCAAGAATAATTTTAGCTAAACTTGAGCAAACGAAACTATTAGTTGTCCAAGCGAATTAGTTCGCAGAACAAAGGAGAGAAGGTTGGAGAAGGACAGAGGGAGTCAGAGAGGAACTTTCTTCTTGAGAGCTTGACGAGAAAGTTGGAGAAATGAAAGGGAAATAGGATGAAAATTAAATCGAATTCAAATTCAACCCTTTGGACTTGAGAATTGAACACTTAGGCGGTTTAGAAAATATGAAATGAGTTGCTTAAGTTAAACTAATATCGTTTGGCTACAATTGCTCAGTAAAAATCTCTTTCTTGGAGACTAAGCAAGATCAGTTTGAGCTAACCATGGCCTTTACCAAAGCTAATTTGTTACAAGAACAAAATAGAGAACGTTTGAGAAGGACAGAGAGGGTTTTTGAGAAACTTTGTTCTTGTGTGCTAGAAGAGAAAGTTAGAGAAAAGAGAGCGAAATAGGATGAAATTTAAAGGGAATTCCAATTCAACCATTTGGATTTCAGAATTGAACACTTAGGCGATTCGGAAAACATTAAACGAGTCGCTTAAGTTAAACCCATATCGTTAAGCTACTGTTACTCAATAAATTCCCTTTCTTGGAGGATAAGCAAGAATAGTTTTAGCTAAACTTGAGCAAATGAAACTATTAGTTGTCTAAGCGAATTGGTTCGTAGAACAAAAGAGAGAAGGTTGGAGAAGGACGGAGAGAGTTAGAGAGAAACTTTCTTGTTGAGAGCATGAAGAGAAAGTTCGAGGAATGAAAGGGAAATAGGAAGAAAATTAAAGCGAGTTGCTTAAGTTAAACTAATATCATTAAGCTACAATTGCTCAGTAAAATCTCTTTCTTGGTGGCCAAGCAAGATTAGTTTGAGTTAAACTTGGCCACTAAAGCTAATGAAACTATCGGTTGCCTAAGGCAATTGGTTCCAATAGCAAAGAAGAGAAGGCGGGAGAAGGGCAGAGAGAGTTAGAGAAAAGCTTTCTTCTTGAGAGCAGAATGAGAATGTTAGGGAAAAGAAAGGGAAATAGGATGAAAATAAAAGGGAATTCTAATTCATCCTTCTGTAGGCGATTTAGAGAGCCTCAAATGACGTGCTTAAGTTTAAGCTAATATCGTTCAGTTACAATTACTCTGAAAAATCTCTTTTTTGGACGCTAAGCAAGATTAGTTTGAGCTAGACATGGCCACTTAAGCTAGTGAAACTATTATTTGCCAGAGCTAATTAGTTACAGCAACAAAATAGAGAACGTTCGAGAAGGACGAAGAGAGTTTGTTAGAAACTTTCTTCTTGTGTGCTAGAAGAGAGAGTCAGAGAAAATGAAGCGAAATAGGATGAAATTTAAAGGGAATTCAAATTCAGCCATTTGGATTTCAGAATTGAACACTTAGGTGATTCGAAAAACATTAAACGAGTTGCTTAAGTTAAACTTATACCGTTGAGCTACTGTTACTCAATAAATTCTCTTTCTTGGAGGCTGAGCAAGAACAGTTTTAGTTAAACTTGAGGTAATGAAACTATTAGTTGTCTAAGACAATTAGTTCCTAGAAGAAAAGAGAGAAGGTTGGAGAAGGACGGAGATAGTTAGGGAGAAGCTTTCTTCTTGAGAGCTTGAAGAGAAAGTTGGAGAAATGAGAGGGAAATAGGATGAAAATTAAAGCGATATCAAATTCATGCTTTTGGACTTGAGAATTGAACACATAGGTGATTTAGAAAACATTAAATGAGTTGCTTAAGTTAAACTAATATCGTTAAGCTACAATTGCCCTGTAAAATCTCTTTCTTGTTGGCTAAGCAAGATTAGTTTGAGTTAAAATTGGCCACTTAAGCTAACGAAACTATTGGTTGCCTAAGGGAATTAGTTCCAACAGCCAAAAAGAGAAGGTGGGGGGAAGGACGAAGAGAGTTAGGGAAAAACTTTCTTCTTGAGAGCAGAATGAGAATGTTATGGAAGAGAAAGGGAAATAGGATGAAAATAAAAGGGAATTCTAATTCATCCTTTCGTAGTCGAGAATTGAACACAAAGGTGATTTAGAGAACCTTAACCGAGGTGCTTAAGTTAAGCTAATATCCTTAAGTTACAATTACTCAGTAAAATCTCTTTCTTGGAGGCTAAGCAAGATTAGTTTGAGCTAAACATGGCCACTTAAGCTAGTGAAACTATTATTTGCCAAAGCTAATTACTTACAAGAACAAAATAGAGAACGTTCGAGAAGGACGGAGAGAGTTTCTGAGAAACTTTTTTCTTGTGTGCTAGAAGAGAATATTAGAGAAAATAAAGCGAAAGAGGACGAAATTTAAAGGGAATTCAAATTCAATCTTTGGACTTCATAATTGAACACTTAGGTGATTCGGAAAACATTAAATGAGTTGCTTTAAGTAAACTATTATCGTTAAGCTACGGTTACTCAATAAATTCTCTTTCTTGGAGCTAAGGAAGATATATTTTAGTTGACAGACAAACGAATATTATTTGTCTAAACCGAATTTAGTTGCAGCAAACAAATGAGAAGATTGGTCAGAATTGAGAGAACTTTAGTCTTCTAAGCGATTAGTTGAGAACTGAGAAAGTTGGAAGAACATGGAAGAGGGAACTTTAGAGCTTGACGGAAAGTTAGAGATGAAGGGAATAGGATAAATTAAAGCGAATTCAAATTCAACCCTTTGGACTTGAGAATTGAACACTTAGGCAGTTTAGAAAATATGAAATGAGTTGCTTAAGTTAAACTAATATCGTTTAGCTACAATTGCTCAGTAAAAATCTCTTTCTTGGAGACTAAGCAAGATCAGTTTGAGCTAACCATGGCCTTTGCCAAAGCTAATTAGTTACTAGAACAAAATAGAGAACGTTCGAGAAGACTGGACAGTGAACACATCCCCCTTACAGAAGATCATCAAATCATCTGCAAAACATAAATTAACAAGTTTCATTTTATCACACCTCCAATGGAATTTGAAGTCAAGATGAGAAGCCTTTTCAGCCAAAATTCTGGAAAGAATTTTTTTTTTTTTTTGGGTGAATAAGACATAAATAAAACAGAGAAAATATACAAGCTTACAAAGGGAATGCTCCAGGCCCTAAAACACAGCTATACATAGAACGAAACCAAACCAAAAAGAAAAACCAAAAACAACCAAAACAAACCAGCAAGAAGCCAAAGAGAAGAAAACACCATGTTCAGATACCATATCTAGAGAGGATAGGGAACATGAACACAGCGAGGCCAAACCAAAGCTAGAGAAAGACAGAACAAAATAAGACGGCGGCAGCAGCAACACAGCCGGGACGACCCAAAACCTATGAAAGAAACCCAATCACAAAATGCATATTGTTTATAGGCACATGCCTCAAAATAAAACAAACCCAACACAAACTATCTAGCAAAGGATGGTTAGCTAGGAAGGAGCCAAACATAACATAATCCCTAGTACATCCCACTAGGATAGGTAACACAAAACTGTAGAAATAGTGGTTACAATATATGAAAATAATGGAGAACAACTTTTGAACTATCTTATGTATCCAGAAGGCGCATTCAGCCGCTATTCCCATAAACCAGGTACCCACATTGGACGGCAAGGACTTCAACAGCAGCACAAACACCATGGCATTCAACTTTTGAACTTTCTTGGTAGAGTATTGATGACAAACATTCTCTAAACAATATAGAATTTCCTGCCAAATAAATGAGACAAAAACCCGAATCAATGGAGCCCAAAAAAACCCAATAAGAAGGATGATACACACTTTATATAAACTCGCATCACTCGACCCACAGTATAGGACCTCACCACACTCGGAAATTGCTTCCTTAACCTGCAAATAAACAGGTAATATATATAATGGTTAGCACAGAAAACATGTATTGGCTATTTTCACTCAACCCACAAACATTTCCAAAGATGCTGCTGAAATGTATAGACAATGTTGCAGATTTTATGTCTCACATCACTCAACCCTCTATTTCCAGAGTAACAGACACCACCAGCTGCACAAGTCACAAACAATTAGGAAAACCCACATTATATGGCTCCCCAAAACTCAACTCTCATATGAGAAACTCCCATCACTCAGCAGCCCTCCCAATACTAACAGTACGGGGCTTCAAAATGGAATTAGTCAAATTCCATTGCTTTAAGAACCAATCATCACCTGCAGATCTAGGTAAATTGTACATTGACATTAGTCTGCCTCTAATCATTTGAACAATTGTTTTGATAACAACTTCTTCAGGTTTCATTTCCTTATCAATCCAGATTTGATAAACAGTACACAGCAAAGACAATCTAGTAGTAATAGCTTTCAAGGACTTACCTCTGCTCTCCCTAATGGCAACATGAACAATATCAGGCCAAAAAATGTCAGGCTACTTAACATTACACTTTGCTTTAATAGCATCCCAAACCTTAAGAGAGAAGATGCAATTAAAGAAAATGTGGGAGTGGCTTTCAGTGTGGTGATTGCAAAAAGAGCATTTAAAGTCATCACTCATACCAAATGATTCTAATCTGTCCCTAGTGTTAAGCCTACCATGCAAGGCAATCCAGACAATGAAACTAACTCTAGGGATAGTTAATGACCCCCACAACAGCTTATACCAAGCAACCTTATCATGTTTGACTCTCCAATGGTTCCAAGCAGATTGGATGGAGAATTTACCATCATGAGTAAGAGTCCAAACAGGGATATCATTGCTTGAAGATCTAGGTTTAAAAGTTTGGGGAGTCAAAGATATGAGATCTCTAATTTCCCAAGAATTAGGGAAAGGCCAATTCCAAGAATCCCCATTAACAATACAGCTCACATTAGCCTCTCCATGGAGCCCAGAATCATAAATAATCCTGTCCCCAAATTTGTCCCAAATAGAGCCCACTGGATGCCAATTATCATGCCACAAAAAAGTAACATTACAATTCCCAATTTTGTGCAAGATGAGAGGAAAGATAGCCTTTCTAAGGGAAAGAATCTTCCTCCAGACCCAAGAGGAATCACTAGGAACAGAGACTTTCCAAAAACTTTTACCTTTGAGTAAATAAGATTTAACCTATTGGCACCACATCGACTTCTCACCCCCTAAGAAAGAAACCAATATGTTTGGCAATAGTAGCTCTATTCCAAACCTCCAAGGATTTAAAACCCAGACCACCTTCTTCCTTGGGAGCACAAACCTTATCCCAAGAAATTTTCGCACTATGCTTCTTCAAGTCAACACCGGACCAGAGAAAAGCTCTAAGAAGATTCTCAATTTCTCTAACAACCTTCTTAGGGAGGATGAACAAAGAAGACCAATAAACTTGCATGGAGAATAGAATGGTTTGGATAAGCTGAGCTCTACCAGCATAAGAGAGGGCCTTATTGGTCCAACTCTTAATTCTGCTAGTAATTCTGTCGATAAGCTGTTGGCAGTCAATGGCTCTCAACTTAGTGGTGATTAAAGGAACACCTAAATACTTGACAGGAAGAGTACCTTCATTGAAGTTAGCAATCTTAAGGATATCCTCCCTAAGACTTCTACTACAACCACAGAAGAAGATATTACTCTTGCTAGCACTAGGAGTAAGCCCCGAAAGATTCTTGAACTCCTCAAGCCCATGCATGATCATTTGCACAGTAGGGGTATCCCCTCTGCTGAAAATCATGAGATCATCAGCAAAGCACAAATTAACAATCTTAGTCTTCTCACATCTCCAATGGAATTTAAAGAGGGGATGCTTGGATTTCTCAGCAAGGATCCTAGCCAGGATTTCCATAGCCAAGACAAAAAGGTAAGGTGACATAGGGTCACCCTGTCTAAGACCTCTAGCGCCCTTGAAGTAACCGTGTAAGCTGCCATTGATACATATGGAAAAAGAAGGGCTTGTAATACAAGCCTTGATCCAAGAAATCATGGAAGGAGGAAAGGCCATAGCCTTTAGGACATCAATAATAAAATCCCATCTAACAGTATCGTAAGCTTTCATAATGTCAACTTTCATAGCACATTTAGGAGTAGGGGACTGACGATGGTAACCTCTCATGAGTTCTTGAGACAAGAAGATATTATCAGAAATCCTCCTACCTTGCACAAAGGCAGATTGGACAGGGTCAATCAAATTAGGGAGGACAACCTTAATTCTATTAGCAATAATCTTGGCTATGCACTTATAGATTGTATTGCAACAAGAAATAGGCCTAAAGTCACCCACTCTCAAGGAATTAGGAACCTTAGGGATGAGAGCAATAATAGTGCTGTTAACCTCAGAGAGAAGTTTACCAGACTGGAAAAAGGTTCTAATTGCTTGAGTGACCTCCTTCCCAACAATGTCCCAAGAGGCCTTAAAGAAACTACCCGTAAAACCATCCGGCCAGGGGCCTTATTAGCCTTAAGAGACCAGACAACATCCTTAATCTCTTTATCAGAGACAGGACTACCAAGCATAATAGATTGTTCCACAGAGACTCTAGACTGGACAAGAGAATTTATCCTATCAAACCCATTGTACTGATCATTGAGAGGGGTAAATCCTTAGTAAATTACTTAGTAATATTCTGAGAAATTACTGAGTAATGTTCTGAGTTACTGAGTAATTTGCTGAGAGAATTTGCTGAGAATAAATTTGGAATGAATTTTTAAATTTACTGAGAAATTTATTGACTAATTTGTTGAGAATTTATTGAACATTTACTTATGAATTTACTGAGGAATTACTGGGAATTTACTGCACAATTTACTGAGAGTTGATTGAGAATTGACAGATAATTTACTGAGAATTTACAGAGTAATTTACTGAGACTTTACAGAGTAATTTATTAAGAATTACTAAGTAATTTACTAAGAATTTATTGAGAATTTTCTGAGTAATTTACTGGGAAATTACAAGTAATTTACTTAGAATTTACTAATTAATTTACTGAGAATTTACTAATAATTTACTGAGTAATTTTATCAGAATTTACAGAGAAGTTATTGCTTATTAATGAGTAATTTACTGAGAATTTACTGAATAATTTACTGTGAATTTATTAAGTAATTTGGTAAATTTTTCTGAGAATTTACTGAGTAATTACTAACAATTTGCTAAGGAATTTACAAAGAAACCTATTGAGAATTTACTGAGTAATTTTCTGGGAGTTTACTGAGTAATTTATTGGGAATATATTGTGGAATTTTTTGAGAATTCACTGAGAAATTGATTGAGTAATTTACTGAGAATGTACTGAGTAATTTATTAAGAATTTGTTGAGAAATTTACTGAGAATTTACTAAGAAATTTATCGTGAATTTACGGAATAATTTACTGAAAATATATCAAGTAATTTACTAAGTAATTTACTAAGGATTTACTTAGAATTGACTGTGAATTTACTGAGTAATTTGTTGAAAATTTATTAAGTAATTTGCTGAAAGTTGACTGGGAATTTACTGAGTAATTTACTAAAAATTTACTGAGTAATTTACTAAGAATTTATTGATAATTTATTGAGAATTTTTCTAGTAATTTACTACGAATTTACTGAGAATTTAATGAGAAATTTATTGAGTAATTAACTGACAATTTACAAATAATTTTCTGAGAATTTACTGAGGCATTTACTATGAAACTTATAAAGAATTGACTGACTAATTTACTGAGTAATTTTTTCAGAATTTATTGAAAAGTTACGGAGAATTTACTAAGTAATTTACTGAATAATTTACTAAGAATTAATTGAGTAATTTGCTAAGATGTTACTGAGTAATTTATTAAGAATTTACTAAAAATTTGCTGAGGAATTTTCTAAGAAATACTGAGAAACCTACTAAGAATTTACTGAATAATTTACCAGGAATTTATTGAATAATTTACTGTGAATATATTTTGAAATTTTATGAGAATTCACTGAGAAATTTATTGATTAATTTATTAGGAATTTACTAAGAATTTACTGAGTATATATTATGAAATTTTCTGAGAATTTACTGAAAAATTATTGTGAAATTTATTAAGTAATTTACTAAGAATTTGCTAAGAAATTTACCGAGAATTTATTGAGTAATTTATTAAAAATTTACGAGTAATTTACTTAGAATTGACTGTGAATTTACCGGGTAATTTACTGGAAATTTAATAAATAATTTACTGAAAATTTAATTTGTTGAGAGTTGACCGAGAATTGACTGATTGATTTACTAAGAATTTATTGAGAATTTACTGAGAATTTCTAAGTAATTTATTGGAAATTTACTGATAAATTTATTGAGTAATTTGCTGAGAATTTACTAAGTTTTACGGAGAATTTTCTAAGAATTTACTACGAAACTTATATGTCACGCCCTCAAAATAATACATATAAACCAATCATACAAGACATCCATAGCCATAAGAGAATAACACATAATTCCTTTTATCAGAGTATTTAGTACAAAAAGTATTACATGTTGACGACAAAAGTAAATGCCCTACGGGCTTACAACTTTCCAAGCCAACACTTGGTTACAAAAAGAGAGTTCTATCTCTAAACACATTAAGCCCTTGGCTTGACTTTACATGTAACACCAAAAATAACAAAATAACCAAAAGAGTCTTCAACTCCCAAAACCTTTCAAGCCAAGACCTTGGAGGCGGCATACCACCTGTACCTGAAAATGATGTCCCATATAGGGTGAGCCAACGCCCAGTAGAGATATGCTAAACATAATATGAACGATAACTAAAGCATTAGCATTTGAATAATGTTTAACTCATATAAACAAACGTACATCTCTTTCATAACCAATCCATATTCACAGATATATTTCAATCCCTTTCCGTTTCATTAACCAAACCAATTCATAGTTATGGTCCTCTGTTTATCCAGACAGTTTATAATGAGACTACAACTCATATTAACAATACTTCGATCATAATCAATTAAAATGAGACTACAACTCATATCATTAATACTTCAACACTTCAATTCATCTACGTTATGCAAACGTAATCAAGATTTCGGGACTTTTACCCTGGACACTCCGACCAACTTAGTTATCAATGGAGTCCATCCCCTATCTCCTCTCAAACAGGTTTAGGAGTACACCCCCTATCTCCTCCCAAACCATGGAGTACATCCCCTATCTCCTCCCAAACAATATACATATGTAATGTATTTAAACACTTATCTTTTCAATGTGTTATTCCATCCGTCATATTCAATGACATACTCAATTGATTAGTTTCAGTTTTCCCTAATCAACATGCAGTGTCTACAACAATCAAGACTATCCTCCACCGATAGCCCAAAACAATTATTTCTAACGGATAATAAATTCATCAAACAGATAAATTATCAACAATTTCACAGATATGTGATTAACAAATCCAATTACCCCATTCAATCTCATAACTTTCCAATTTCATGACTTTCAACCCAATTTCATATTTCCATGACTTTCCCCAAATTAATTATACAAATTAATTAATTAATTTCAATTAGGGTTTTTCCCCATTTTTCTCAAATACTGACCCAAAGGTCCAAATATCATCAATAAACATCAATAACCTCACTTAAGACCCATATATACATGTATAGTTCAAAAGGAACAAAACCCCTCTTTATACCTTTCAAGTTTTGAAACCCTAACACCCAAAAGTTTCCAACTTCAACATTAAATCAAAATGACTACATGTTTATGTCAAAGGCCATAAATATGAGTAGTTATCCCTACCTCAAGTGAAGAGACTCAAAGGAGATGAAGATGAAAACCCAAGATGCTCCAAACACCAACTTTTTCGGATCAAAACGAAGATCACGCCAAGCTCCACACTTTATACAAAGGAACTAGAGTAGAAGATCACTAGAACTAGATGTATTTGTAGAGAGAAGATGTATTATAGAGAGAGAAGCTCTCAAATGAGGGTTTTGAAAAGCTAAAGAGAGAGAGAGAGCTGAAAAAGTGATTCAAAATAGCTTCCCACAGACTGATATACATCACAGTCTGCTCGAGCGTGGAACGCCTTGCTCGAGCGTGAAAAGCGCCGCTCGAGCGTGGAATGCACACTTCCAGAAGTTCTACAGACAAAAGTCCCCGCTCGAGCATGAAAGTGGACGCTCGAGCGTCCGATGTCCTACAGGGAAAAATACTGAAGGTTGAAGAATCCCGCTCGAGCGTCAGACTGCCCACTCAAGCGGAGGAGCAAATCCAAAAGGGCCCGCTCGAGAGTGAAGGCCAAAATCTGGGCAGAAGTTATTTGTTTCTAAACACAACCAACCTGTTCCAAACCTGCCCAACACATCCCAAAACTCAAATACAAAGAATTAAAGGACGGAAATGCGATACAGACAACAACAATCATCCACGGAACCGAGTCCGGAATACAATAAACAACGGAGGGAAAACCGGGATCGCTATATTATAGACAATTTTTTGACTAATTTACTAAGAATTTACTAAGTAATTTACTTAAAATTTACTGAGAATTTACCGAATAATTTACTGTAATGACCTAATTTTTTTTTTTAAATAGTTAGTGCATAAATTAATTAAACAATATTCAAATTGGACTGCTGTGTAAAATTCTGTGCGAAAATAGTCCGGTTTTGTTTTTTTTTTAAATAGTTCCCAATCTCAGAAAATTGTAAAATTTTTATATGTTGTTCCCATATAAGTCAAGCATGTTGGATAAAAATTTCAGAATTTATTGATGAGTATTTATTTTATGAATTTTGTGGACTGATTGGTGTTCAGTTTAATTTATAGTAGAAATTGAAAATGAGTTTTGTGTGTTTGGACCATGACTTGAGATTAGTTGTTGGGTCTAGTTTGATATATGATTGGGTGATGTTTGGCTTATGGGTGGGAATTTAATTCAATACCCATGAATTAGATTCAATTTAATTTGAACTTGTTTACGACTCATGTTTAACTGTTTGATCTTTTTTAATTATGTGATGGGTAGTGATCACATATATATGGTCATAATATATATTTGAAAGTTGAATTTATGGTGTGTACCATACGGTGAAAAATTATATATTTTCGTAACGAATAAAAATTGGTATATATTTTATAGTGAAAAAGATTATATTTTGTGGTGAGAAAAATTATATCATTTTATAATTTATATTATAAAATTTTTAGATATTATTACAAAAATTATATTATTTTTTTGGGAAAACCAATTCTTGAAAAGGCAACCCAAGTGAGGGTTGCCCCCCTCCTTCTCTCCTTGTCCCTTCTCTTCTTTCCTTCTTCATTTTGCTTTTCTTTTTTTTTAGCAGAGAGCTCAACTCTCTCTCTCTCTCTCTCTCTCTCTCTCTCTATGTTCTCCATTCTTGTTCAATCTTTGAGCTTCAAATGGGAGTCCTTTGTCATGACCCGAACCCACCCCTATGGGTTAAGGACATAACCGGCCAGTAACCCTGAGATTACCTACGACCTCAAACCAAAACAGACGTAACTCAACAGAGTAAAGGGGCCAAACGGAAGCAATAATTAAAAACTTTGTCCATAGAGCCGTGCTTATATGCACTTTAAAGCGAACCATACGCATATACGTTAATAACCCACAACAAAATACAGTACCATAAAATCCTTTACAAACAGGATCATCCAAACTGAGTCAACCCCTATCAAAACTATATATACAGATATACACAAAGTCCTTGCCAACAAGACAAAGTATAAGTACATAACAAAATGGCAAGGATGGGTCTCGTACGTGAGACACAAGGCTGACTCTCCAAAACTCATGTTGTTCCTAGCAGACTTCACTGGGGCTGGGTTTGGACTTCTCTTGGCTCACCTACAAACACATGAATGAGCGTGAGCGATAGCCCAGTGAATAATATAAAGTAAGGGAAATGCATTGAAACATTATACAACAGACGGCCTAGGGCCCAATTCATTCATGTCAACTGGCCTTTGGCCTTTTCAAACTTTCATAACAAACTGGCTCTTAGGCCTGTATATCAGACTGGCTCTTAGGCCTTTATATCAGACTGGCTCTTAAGCCCTTCAAACTTTTCAGATCAAACTGGCTCATAGGCCTTTCAAACTTTCATATCAAACTGGCACATAGGCCTTTCAAACTTTCACATCAAACTGGCGCATAGGCCTTTCAAACTTTCATATCAAACTGGCACATAGGCCTTTCAAACTTTCATATCAAACTGGCACATAGGCCTTTCAAACTTTCATATCAAACTATGTCCACCATTCAAATTAATGAACTTCACAAAACTTACATAGAAGTAGTAATTAGACAATAATGTATGTCAGATATTACTCACAGTGATCAGCTTGTGGAGTTGCCCTGGAGCTTGACCCTACATATCATGTAATACATATGGGTCACAATTAGTTCAATCCGTTCTTTAATTCACATATTCCTCTTTAGGCTTCATTCTTATCTCTTTTGCTCAATTACAATGTTCAATGCATGCCTAAGAGTGCTCGCAAGTGAAAGAGAACAGAAAACAAAACACAGAACGAACATTCAAAATTTCAGAAAACAGGGTCCCCGCTCAAGCGTGGACTTCCCCGCTCGAGCGGACCCTTGAGGCCTGCAAAAGTACTGGATAGGTGAAATTTACACTCGAGCGTTCATTCTGGCGCTCGAGCGGAAGGCCTCTCAACATGGCTCCCCGCTCGAGCGTGATCTTTCCCGCTCGAGCGGACTCCATGTCTGCAAAAGTACTGGATGCATCATTTTTACGCTCGAGCGTGAACTCGGACGCTCGAGCGGAAGTTCATTCTACAAGACCCCCGCTCGAGCATGAACTCCCCCGCTCGAGCGGACACCATGCCTGCAAGAAAAATACTGGGAGCTCGAAATCCACGCTCGAGCGGCTATTCCCCCGCTCGAGCGGACATCAAAATTCTGGGTTTCCCAGATTGTGTTCTTGAGCTCCAATTCAACTTTCAAATAACATTTCTTGCATGCAATGGCTCAAATACCACATATTCACATACTAACATAATACCAATACCAAATTACAACATTAGAAAGCTCAATTTCTTGATCTATCCACATGCATGTCCCAAAATATTTCAAACTCATCACCAACATGCTCAAATTCAAACATTCAAGACTTATTCTCCCATGATTTGTACATGCATGTGACATAACTCCCTCATTCTCAACTCATATGATGAAGAAGTGGTTAAACATGAGCTTCGACTTAAAACTAACATGGATCATGCATTTTGTGCTCAAATACACAAATTCAAAGCAATTATACCCATGCATGCACACATTGACCTTTAATTCAACATAAACAACTCAATTCCATTTCAATTCTTACTCTTGATTGCCTAACTAGCTTGAATACACAATATTACACATTAAACTCATGATTTACTCACCAAGGAGCTTTAATCTTCCCAAGCTAAGGTTAATTCTTGTATTAGACTTCAACTTCCAAGCCTTCAAGACCAAATTGCACATTCCCTCTCTCTCCCTCCCTATAGCCGGCCCTCTCTCTAATTTTTGAGTCCAAGATTAGCCAAAATGCTACTAAGGAGAAGAATGGAGGTGTAGTGCCCCTTTTACAACAAACTCCACTAATGTATTATAATAATAATAACAATTGGGCACTAATTCACCAATTTAATCAACTTAATCTGGTCTAAATCAATTTTTCAATTAAACTTCACCGTAGGCTCTAAAAATTATGCCAATCACAATAACGCAGTCAATTTCAGGTTCTATGGCCGATAAGGCCTTCAATTTAATTTCCAAAGTAGATAATTAAACAGATATTCCTACGGTGAACAAATAGAAATTCAAAACCACATATTTTCACATAATGGCACACAAAATCATATTAGACACATAATCATACTCGCATCAAGGACCAATTAACAAATTACGGAACAGGGGTATCACATCCTTAGAGTGAGAGTTTGCAAAAAACTTTGTAAATGAAAGTCGGAGAGCTTGTCGTGATCTTCGTAATGGTAGTCTCAGATTCATGATCGGGTGAAGTTTGCCTTTTAGATTTACTTCTCTTCATTATATGAGCTAGGGACTCTCTTCATATTATTACTTTAAAGCTATGTTAGGGACATTTTAAGAAAATATATCATTATAGGAGGTATTGCATATATATTTCTCAGATTTTTGTTTGGTTAATTTTTGGAAGAAAAATTATGTTGAAATGTTAAGATATTGGTATTTTGAGATTGATTTGGGAAAATCATCTTGTGTTGATAATGTTTGTTAAAAATCCGAAATTAAATTTTAATAGCTATATGCTTGGTATCTACATCATATTATGATTAGATAATTTATTTTAAGAAAAATAGTGTTGAAATATTATCTCACCTTTGATTTCTTTTTCTTTTTTCTTTTTTTGGAACTTATTTTTGAGAAAAATAAATTGATATTGGTGAATATTGTGTAAATTGTTAAGTTGGGATTATAGAGTTGTTTTGGGATTAAAAACTCTAAAAGTGTTATATTCATGATATTTTATAAAAAGTGATATGTTGATGATTAAGTTGTGTTCATTTTTATAAAAATGAAAATGTGAAGTGTGGACTTTTAAACTCACAACCTTGAAAATGTTACTCTTGGGCATATTGCATAATTTTTTATGTAAACATCATGTTGATTAGGTAATTTTAGAAAAAGTTGTGTGATTGTTATTGGTAGAGAATTTGGGGAAAAAATTAACTTTTTAACTAGCTTGGCATGAAATATGGTTATGTTTGAGAGATGAGGCAAGTGAAGTTATATTTGATATTATTAATTTGAAAAATTTTGAATATAATGAACTTACTAATTTGATGGATTAAATTAGTTTGTTTAATATTTTATATCATTTATGATAAAAAGTGTGTTATTGAGATTATACCATAACTTTTAATATAGTATGATGGAAATGGTAATATTCAATAAGTATGGGATTTGGTGAAAATCATATTGGTTATCTTGGTTGAGGTGGAACAAAATTGATTGAAAGTTTTGTGAGTCAAAACAATTGGGAAATTGATTATTAGTTTTAATAATTGGTGTATGCTAATATGTTGTTTTTGAACATCAAATTCATATGTGAGATATTTGAATTGTAAATTAAGGGTTTGGTTAAATTGGGAGTTGTTGGATTTTTGAGAAAAGATTTTGTTTGGTTTCAAAATTGAGGATTTGATTGGAAAACACTTATGAAACTTTTGGCATGTCAAGTATTAGTTACTCCTTTGAAATGTTAAGTTTAATGGAAAGTTATATAAGTCCTGAAAATTTGTCTTTAATAAATGTGGAATATGGATTGTTTCCAAATGTTGGGAATCATGCGGGAAATTCCAAGTTATGGTTGCATGTTGGATTATATATCCATGTTGTTATCCTTTTAATTCATACATTAGAGATAATTGTTTTGGGTATCGGTGGAGGATTACCATATTTACATTTAATGAGGGATTTTTTGAAAGGATGAGAAATGTTGAAACTTTTAAAGTTTGATATATAGTATGTTATAGATTTGTCTTGAAATGACTAAATTAGAAGTGTTGATTAACATGTGGAGACTATATGAATGTGGATATTGTTGTACTATCTCTTGGGATTGTATTATGATATTACATTAATAGAGATATGGAATTTGATCACAATGGAGCATTGTGTGGTGGAATTGAAATTGGAACTATTCTAATGCATTGTTACATATTGCATTACCATTCCATTTCATTGTTATCATGGATTTCGAATTGCAATTGAAAACTATTGTTTTGAGAAATGAATTATTTTTGTGAAACAAGATCATTTTGATTTGTTTTGGGTAAATACGTTGGTAAGTCCAGATAGGGGGTGTAGTTTGATATTGGTTAAGTTGGCCTAAGTGTCCATGGTGAAAGACCAAAAACACACACGGATGAGATAGCACGTGCCTTCCGATGAGAGACTGGTAAAGTGGGGATTTGGTAGCGCTTGATATGCCTACTTGTAGACACCGGCCTACGGATTACCTGAGTCGTATTTACCACCCTTGACGTTATATTGAAATTGTTGGATTAATGTGTTTTCAAATTGGCATTGTGCACAAGATTTTCAAAAGATGAGAAAAATATTTTGAGCATGACATGGCATATGCATTCATCTCATAAGACTGTAATAAATGTATTTGATGCTTTGTTAGATGTCCTTATGAATTATTTAATTAGTTAATTCAATTGAGAATGGGATAATTGAATAAATTGTAAAGGATGTCCTGTTGCTATTGAAGCATGTTTATTTATTTAAGTTAACTTATTGTGGTTAATTAAATAAATTGGATTTAAGAGATTATGTAATAAAATCATATGGTTTTTGACGTGATATGATTTCACGTATGTGTATGAGTATCTTTGTACCGGCATATCTTCTAATGTTATAATATGAGATTGTTTGGTGAGCTAGTGGTTGCTCATCCCTTACCTGTACATGTGTACAGGGAATGTTTTCAGATTTGAGGATCAAACAACTTGGCATGGTTATAAAGTGGTGATGAGCCGTAGTGCATTTTAATTGTTTCTTTGGCTAAGTTCTATGTTTTGTAAAGGGCAATGCCGTCTTATTTATTGTAAGCCTCAGGGCATTTCTTTTATTTGTATGTAAATGTCTTTGTTGTATAACGAGAGGGAACAAGTATATTTAATTATTCATCATTTCATCAAATGATGAATTGTCATTTGTAAATGGACTTAATTAATGAATATTGGTAATATTATCCGAGTAATAAAATACGGAGCGTGACATTTATTGAGAATTTATTAATAATTTACTGAGTAATTTGCTGAGTAATTTACTAACTAATTTACAAAGAATTTAATAAGAATTTACTGAGAATTTATAGAGAATTTAGTGAATAATTTATTTAGAATTTACTGAGTAATTAATTGAGAATTTACTAAGTAACTTACTGAAAATTTTCTTAGAATTTACTGAAAATTTACAAAGTAATTAATTGAGAATTTGCTGAGTAATTTATTGAGAATTTACTGAGTAATTAATTGAGAATTTACTGACAATTTGATTGAGAATTTAATGAGAATTTACTAGGAATTTATTAACAAATTACTATGAATTTACGGAGTAATTTACACAGTAATTTTTTGAGAATTTACTGAGTAATTTATTAACAATTTACAGAGAATTATAGAGAATTTACTAAGAATTTAGTGAGAATTTATTGTTAATTTACTAATAATTTACTGAGAATTTACTAAAAATTTAATGAGTAATTTACTGAAGGATTTGCTGAGAATTTACTAAGGAATTTACTGGGAATTTACTGAGAATTTACTATAAATTTATTGAGTAATTTACTGAGAATTTACTTGGTAATTTACTCAGCAATTTTCTGAGAAATTACTGATTAATTTATTAATAATTTACTAAATAATTTACTGAGAATTTACTAAGTAATTTACTAAGAAATTAATTGAGTAATTTGTTGAGAATTTATTAAGAATTCGAAGAGAATTTACTAAGTAATTTATTGAGAATTTAACGAGTACATATTGTGGGATTTTCTGAGAATTTACTGAGAAATCTATTGAGCAATTTACTAAAAATTTGCTTAGAATTTACAGAGAATTTATTTAGGAATTTACTGAGAAATTTATCGAGAATTTACTGTCCCCCTAGCCATCCTGACTCCTCCTGGAGCCCCTCATCCTCTCCTCCTCTGCATGCATAATGGTCTCAAGATGGGCTGCAGCCTCCACGAGGTGCCCATAATCCCTAATCATGGACTCGGCAACTTGAAACATAAGTCCGATCTTCAACTTCTTCTCGAACTCCAAACACCTATGCTCCTCGGTCGCCACCAACTCCGGTGCAAACCTAGACAAGCTAGTAAAACTGGCTTCGAACTCCACCACTGGTGTATTCAACTGCTTAAGCTAAGAAAACTGATCCCTCAACTTTTCCCTCACCGTAGCTGGCAAATACTTATCCTGGAAAGCTTCAACAAAGGCCTCCCAAGTCCCTCCATGCACCCCACGCATACTTCCACCACTGACCCACGTCTCCCTTCAGCTGGAAAGACGCCAAGGTCACTTGCAAGCCCCCGTCTTCAATGCCAAGCATCTCAAACGTCTTCACTATCTGCTTAAGCCACTCATCAGCCTTCAATGGCTCCTTAGGGTCACCCATAAATTCATCTGGATTCGACCGGAAGAACTCCCTCTTCAGAAACGGTGGCCCTACCTCAGCTACTTGGGCTTGGACTTGATTCTTAGCACGGAGAATGTCCATAGATTCCCTCAATGCTCCAGCCATTTCACGAGCTAAGGCACCCATGGCTTGTTGACCCACTAGCTCGACCACTTTGGCCTGACCAACACCCTCCTCCTGTGCCGGAATCTCATCCGGTATAGGCATCTCCTGCCTCCTAGGCCTACCACACCTGCCGCAACGGCCTCGTCCTGACATCCTAATAAAGGTAACAAAGGTATTAGCACATTCACAAATGTGCCGAAGCTATTTCACTTGTGTCCTAATACAATGGACAACAGTAATTCACTCCACATAAGCACATAAGCACATTAGCACTTACGAATTTCATCTCCGGATAATGACCGTCTCGTGGCGTTGCTAGAGTTCCAGTTGGAAACGGCAGTGATCAAGTGCCTTTCTAACAGGACTCCCAGAAACCCATAGACCCGATCAACATCCTAGAAACTAAATCCCATACCCATATAATTACATAAACATGTTATCACATAGGCACATAACATTACACTTAAGTCTCTAACAAGCGAGACAAACCCATTATGGTACTAACTACTTCCCACGTACTCAAAGTATTCGAACCCGGTACGCTCTAATACCAAGTTATAACGCCCTCAAAATACAATATAAGACAACCATTCCTATAATTCATAATCATAGAAGAAATATTATATTTTCATTCATCAGAGTCTTCTTTACAACAGATATCACATGCAGTACATTTTCATTGATGTTTATCCTGAACCTATTGCATGTAATTCTAACTTCTAATAACAAAGTAAATGCCCTACGGGTTTACATCTTTCCAAGCTATCACTAGGGTACAACAAAAGAAGAGTTCTAACTCTATTACAATTAAAGCCCTCGGCTTGAGTTTACATTTAACACAAAGCAAACATCAAAAAGGAGTCTTCAACTTCTAAACCTCCTAAGCTAAGACCTTGGAGGCAGCATATCACCTATACCTGAAAAATGGTGTCCCAAGTAGGGTGAGCCAAAGCCCAGTAGAGATACGCTAAACATTATACGAGAATTAACTAAAACATTAGCATTCGATAAATGTTTAATAAATGTTTAACACTTATAAATCATCTTAAACCTTTTCCATAACCAAACAACATTAGTACCCGTATTTCAATTCACTTCCAATTATTACCCAAGTCAATTCATTGACATAATTTATTATCATATAAACAAGTCAAAATGAGACTACACCTCATTCCTCAACACTTGAATCATAAACATCATTCATACACTTCCATATCTTTGCCATTTTACGGATCTACGTCTGAGGGAACCAGCACCCAAATAAATAATATTTCGGGACTTTCACCCAGGACACTCCGGCCAAATTAATTATCAATGGAGTCCATCCCCTATCTCCTCCCAAACAATGGAGTACATCCCCTATCTCCTCCCACACAAGGATACATATACAATGTATTAAACAAGTTGGCATATACAATGACCCAACAATTCATATATTCAATGTTTATATCCAACCGTCATATTCAAAACAAGTTGGCATATACAATGACCCAACAATTCACATATTCAATGTTTATATCCAACCGTCATATTCAATGACATCAACCAAGTGATTAGTTTCAATTCACCTAATCATCATGCAGTTTATACAACAATCATGTCTATCCTCTACCGATAGCCCAAAACAGTTATTTCTAAATAGATAAATAAATTTATCGAACAGAATAATTTATCAACTTTCCCATGGGTGAGTGATTTATCAATCCAACTACACCACTTAATCACAATTTCCCTCAATTCCTTCATTTCCAAATCAATTTCATATTTCCATGATTTACTTCATTAATTATACAAATGCTTTATTCAATTCAAATTAGGGCATTAATCCTCCTTTCTCAAATATTGCACCCAATGCCAAATTTCATCAATTGTACACAAATAACCCCATTTCAAGACCTCATATACTCAATGGAGCCCAAAAATAGAAAATCCCTCTTTCATAATTTCAAACTCAAAACCCTAACTTTTACCAAACCTCCCATATCCCACCATTTATACAAATGGCCAACATTTAGGTTAAAACTCATAATAAAGAGTAGTTTATCCCTACCTCAAATGGAGAAGCTCAAAGGAGAAGAAGAGAAAACCCAAGATGCTCCAAATCCAAACTTTTTTGGATCAAAAGATAGCCCACGCGATGCTCTACCCTTTTTATGAAGGAAGTAGGGTAGAGACACTCTAGATCAAGTGTATTTGTAGAGAGAAGGGGTATTTTAGAGAGAAAGGCTGCCGGATTTAGGATTTGGAGTGAAAAGGAGATGAAAAAGTGATGTAAAATCACGTTGCTGCGATCTGATATTTACGGGGCTCACTCAAGCGAAGGAGTTGTCGCTCGAGCGCAAGAAGCATCACTCGAGCGAACAATGCGAAGCTTCAGGTCTGCCACCACTCAGACGCACGCTCGAGTGCAAGGGTTCTCGCTCAAGCAAAGGAACACAAAACATAGGGCTCGCTCGAGCGCAAGAAAGCTCGCTCGACCGAAGAATACCAACCTTCAGGTCTTTCAGAGATGCAAACGCACGCTCGAGCGCAAGAGTGCTCGCTTGAGCGAAGAAACAAATACCCAAGGCTCCCTCGAGTGAAGAAGGCAAAACCTGGGCAGCAACCATTTGTTTCATCTCACAACCAACCTGTTCCAAACTAGCCCAACACATCCCAAAACTCAATACAAGGAATTAAAGGATAGAAACAAGACATAGACAACAACATACAACCACGGAACCCGAGTCCGAAATACAATAAATGATGGGGAAAAACCGGGATCGCTATAACAATTTACTGAGAATTTATTAAGAATTTTTTGAGAAATTAATTGAGAATTTACTGACTAATTTACTGAGAATTTATTGAGCAAATTACTGAGAATTTACTAAGCAATTTAATGAGAATTTACTAAGAATTTATAGAGTAATTTATAGTGAAATTTTCTGAGAATTTACTGAGTAATTTTCTATGAATTTACTAGGTAATTAATTGAGAATTTTCTGAGTAATTCACTAATAATTTATTGAGAATTATAGAGAATTTACAAAGAATTTACTCAATAATTTTCTAAGAAATTACTGATAATTTTCATTAATTACTGAGTAATTTACTGAGAAATTATTGAGAAATTTATTGAGTAATTTACTAAACAATTTACTGAGAGTTGATTGAGAATTGACTAAGAAATTTATTGAGAATTTATGAAGTACTTTCTGAGAATTTACAAATTAATTTATTAAGAACTTATTGAGAACTTTCTGAGTAATTTACTAGGAATTTACAGATTAATTCGATGAGTACTTACTAAGAATTTGTTGAGAATTTTATGAGAATTTACCAAGGAACTTACTTAAAATTTATTGAGAATTTACTGAGTAATTTATTGAAAATTTACAAAGAATTTATCAAGTAATTTACTGAGAATTTATTGAGTAATTTACTAAGAATGTACTGAGAATTTACTCAGTAATTTTATCAAAATTTATTGGGAAGTTACTGAGAATTTTTTGAGTAATTTACTGAGAATTTACTAAATAATTTACTGAGTAATTTACTGACAATTTGCTAAAGAATTTACTAAGAAACCTAATGAGAATTTACTGAATAATTTACTATGAATATATTGTGGAATTTTCTGAGAATCCACTAAGAAATTTAATAAATAATTTACTGAGAATTTACTGAGTAATTTACTGAGTATATATTATGGAATTTTATGAGAATTTACTGAGAAATTAATTGAATAATTTACAAAGAATTTCCTGAAAATTTACGTAGAATTGTCTGGGAATTTACTAAGAATTTGTCGAGTAATTTACTAAGTAATTTGCTGAGAGTTGACTGAGAATTTACTGAGAATTTATTAAGTAATTTACTAAGAATTTACTAATTAATTTACTAAGAATTTATTGAGAATTTACTGAGAATTTTATGAGTAATTTACTGGGAATTTACTAAGAATTTACTGAGAAATTTATTGAGTAATTTGCTGAGAATTTATTAAGTATTTATGGAGAATTTTTTGAAGAATTTACTATGAGACTTACATAGTAATTTTCTCAGAATTTATTGATAAGTTACTGAGAATTTACTCAGTAATTTACTGAGAATTTACTAAATAATTTAATGTGAATTCATTGAGTAATTTGTTGAGAAATTTACAGATAATTTATTGAGTAATTTGCTAAGATTTTACTAAGTAATTTACTGAGCATTTACTTAAAAATCTACTGAGAATTGACCGAGTAATTTACTAAGAATTTGTTGAGAAATTTGCTAAGAAACCAACTGAGAATTTACTGAGTAATTTACGAGGAGTTTATTGAGTAATTTACTGAGAATATGTTATGGAATTTTCTGAGAATTCTCTGAGAAATTTGTTGAGCAATTTACTGAGTAAAGACTAAGAATTCACTGAGAAATTTACCGAGCATTTACGGAGTATATATTGTGGAATATTCTGAGAATTTATTGAGAAATCATTATGAAATTTATTAAGTAATTTACCAAGAATTTGCTGAGAAATTTAACGAGTAATTTACTGATAATTTACTTAGAATTGACTGAGAATTTACTGAGTAATTTATCAAGAATTTAATGGGAATTTACCAAGTAATTTACTGAAAATTTACAGAGTAATTTGCTGAGAATTTACAGAGTAATTTACTAAGAATTTATTGAGAATTTACTAAGTAATTTATTGGGAATTTACAGAAAATTTACTGAGAAATTTATTAAGTAATTTGCTGATAATTTACTGAGTATTTATAAAGAAATTTCTGAGAATTTACGGATGGATTTACTACGAAACTAATAGAAGATTTTCTAACTAATTTACTTAAAATTTACTAAGTAATTTACTCAAAATTTATTGAGAATTTACCAAGTAATTTACTGAGAATTTACTAAGTAATTTGCTAGGTAATTTATAAAGAATTTAATGAGAATTAACTGAGTAATTTACAAAGAATTTACTGAGAATTTATTTAGTAATTTGCTAAGATTTTACTGAGTAATTTAATGAGAATTTACTGAGCAATTTTCTAAGAATTTTCTTAGGATTTATTTAAAAATCTATAGAGAGTTTACTGAGACTTTACTGGTAATTAATTGAAAATTTGCTGAGTAATTTACTGAGAATTCGCTGAGAATTTATAGAGTAATTAATTGAGAATTTATCGAGTGATTAATTGAGAATTTACTGAGAATTTAACGAGATTTTACTAGGAATTTACTAAGAAATTACTGTGAATTTATTGAGTAATTTACAAACAATTTACTGAGAATTTACTAAGAATTTACTGTGAATTTATAGAGTAATTTAATAAGAATTTATTGAGAATTTACTAAGAATTTACTGAGTACTAAGAATTTACTAAAAATTTGCTGAGAATTTACTGAGAATTTACTGTCAATTTATTGAGTAATTTATTGAGAATTTACTAAGAATTCACTGAGTAATTTACTAAGAATTTACGGAGAAATTTACTGAGTAATTTGCTGAGAATTTATTAAGAATTCACTGAGAATTTACTGAGTAATTACTAAGAATTTACTATGGAATTTACTTAGAAATTTACTGAGAATTTACTAAACAATTTACTGAGAATTTAATAAGTATATATTGTGGAATTTTTCGAGAATTTACTAAGAAATCTATTGAGTAATTTACTTAGGAATTTACATAGAATTTACTGAGTAATTTACTGTGAATCTACTAACTAATTTATTAAGAATTTATTGGGAATTTACTAAGTAATTTACGAAAAATTTATTGAGTAATTTACTAAGAATTTATTGAGAATTTACTGAGAATTTACAAAATAATTTACTGAGTAATTTAGTAAGAATTTATTGAGAATTTACTGAGTAATGTACTGAGAATTTACTTAGTAATTTACTGATGAATTTACGAAGAATTTACTGAGGAATTTACTAATAAACTTATTGAGAATTTACTGAGTAATTTACTAAGTAATTTACAATGAATTTACCAACAATTTACTGAGTAATTTACTGGTAATTTACTAAGAATTTATTGAGGAATTTACTGAGTGATTTGCTAAGATTTTCTTGAGTAATTTATTGAGAATTTACAGACAATTTACAGAGTAATTTACTGATGAATTTAGTAAGAAACCTATTGGGAATTTACTGAATAATTTATTGAGTAATTAAGTGAGAATTTACTGATAATTTATCAAGAATTACAGAGTAATTTACTAAGAATTTTCTAACTAATTAATCGAGAATTTACTAAGAATTTACTGAGTAATTTACAATGAAATTTTCTAAGTAATTTACTAAGAATTTACTGGGTAATTAATTGAGAATTTACTAATTTACTAAGAATTTTCTAACTAATTAATCGAGAATTTACTGAGAATTTACTGAATAATTTACAATGAAATTTTCTAAGTAATTTACTAAGAATTTACTGGGTAATTAATTGAGAATTTACTAAGTAATTTACTAATAATTTACTAATTATTGAGAATTTACTTAGTAATTTCTCAAAAAATTACTGAGTAATTTACTAATAATTTACTGAGAATTTACTAGAAATTTATCAAGAAATTTACTAAGAATTTACTAAGAATATATTGTGGAATTTTAAGCGAATTTACTGAGGATTTGCTTAGTAATTTACTGAGAATTTATTGAGAAATTTATTGAGTAATTTACTAAAAATTTCTTGAGAATTTACCTAAGAATTTACTGAGAATTTACTAAGTAATTTACTGAGAATTTATTGAGTAATTTACTTGGAATTGACTGAGTAATTTACTAAAAATTTGCTGATAATTTAATGAGAGTTGACTGAGAACTGATAGATAATCACTGAGAATTTACGTAGTAATTTACTAAGAATTTACTGAAAACTTACTGAGTAATTTACTAAGAATTTTTTGAATAATTTAAAAAGAATTTACTGAAAATTTTATGAGTAATTTACTGGGACTTTACTGAGCAATTTAATGAGAATTTACTAACGAATTGATTGAAAAATTTATTGAGTAATTTCATGAGAATTTACTTGATAATTTACTGAGAATTTACTAAGTATTTGCTGAGTAATATACAAAGATTTTTCTGAGAATTTAATGAGAATTTACTCATAATTATTTTGAATTTTTCTGCGAATTTATTAAGAATTTTTTAAAAATTTATCGAGCAATTTACTGAAAAATCACTGAGAAATTTACTAAGTAATTGACTGAGAATTTTCTGAGAATTTATTGCGGAATTTACTAAGAAACTTCCTGAGTAATTTACTGAGAATTTACGGCGTATTACTGAGAATTTCCTGATAATTTACTGATTAATTTGCTGAGTAATTTACTAAGTAATTTACTGGGAATTTATTGACAATTTACTAAGAATTTACTAAATAATTTACTGAGAATTTACTGAATAATTTCCTGAGTAATTTGCTAAGATTTTACTAAGTAATTTACTAGAAATTTACTTAGAAGCCACTGAGTAATTTACTGAGGAATTTACTAAGAAACCTACTGAAAATTTACTGAGTTATTAAGTGAGAATTTACTGAGAAATTACTGAGTAACTAATTAGAATTTACTTAATAATTTACTAAGAATTTGCTGTGAATTTACTAAGTAAATTATTGAGAATTTACAGAGTAAATTACTTAGAATTTACAAATAATTTACTAAGTAATTTGCTGAGAATTTACTGGGTAATTAATTGGGAAATTACTAACAATTTACTGAGAATTAATGAGAATTTACTGAGAATTTCCTATGAATTTATTGAGTAATTTACTGATAATTTACTGAGAATTTTTTGAGTAATTTATTGAGAAGTTATTGTGGAATTTTCTGAGAATTTTTTGACTAATTTGCTAAAAATTTACTTATGAATTTATTGAGAAATTTACTGAGAATTTATTGGGACTTTATTGAAAATTTGTAGAGTAATTTACTGAACAATTTATTGAGAGTTCATTGAGAATTTACTAAGTAATTTATTAAGAATTACTGAGTAATTTACTAAGAATTTGTTGAGAATTTTCTGAGTAATTTACTGAGATTTTACAGAGTAATTTGAAGAGTGCTTACGAAGAATTTGCTGAGAATTTATTGAGAATTTACCAAGAAACTTACATAGAATATACTAAGTAATTTATTAAAAATTTACACAGAATTTACCAAGAATCTACCAAGTAATTTACTGAGAATTTAGTGAGTAATTTACTAAGAATATATACTGAAAATTTACTGAGTAATTTTATCAGAATTTATTAAAAAGTTACCCATAATTTATTGAGTAATTTACTGAATAATGTACTGAGTAATTTACTGAGGAATTTATTGAGAATTTGTTAAGATTTTACTGAGAATTTATTGAGTAATTTATTGACAATTTGCTGAGGAATTTACTAAGAAATCTACTGAGAATTTATTGAGTAATTTATTGGGAGTTTACTGAGTAATTTACTACGAATATATTGTGGAATTTTCTGAGAATTTACTAAGTAATTTACTGAGAAATTTACCGAGAATTTACTGAGTATATATTGTGGAAATTTCTAAGAATTTACTGAGAAATTACTAAGAAATTAATTGAGTAATTTACAAACAATTTGCTGAGAAATTTACTAAGAATTTATAGAATAATTTACTGAGAATTTCCGGAAAATTTACCGAGTAATCTATTGAGAATTTACTTGGAATTCATTGGGAATTTACTGAATAATTTACCAAGTAATTTACTAAAAATTTACTGAGTAATTTGCTGAGAGTTGACTGAGTCATTTACTTAGAATTTGTTGAGAATTTACGGAGTAATTTTCTGATAATTTAATGTGAAATTTATTAAGTAATTTGCTAAGTATTTTCGGAGAATTTACTACGAAACTTACAGAGAATTTACTGACTAATTTACTAAGAATATACGGAGAATTTATTGAATAATGTACTAAGAATTTATTGAGTAATTTACTAAAAATTTATTGAGGAATTTATTGAGAATTTATTGAGTTATTTGCTACGATTTTACGGAGCAATTTACTGAGAATTTGGTAAGGAATTTACTAAGAAATCTACTAAGAATTAATTGGGAATTTACTAAGTAATTTATCGATAATTTACTGGGAATTTACCAAGTAATTTAGTGAAAACTTACTGAGTAATTTGCTGAGAGTTAACTGAGAATTTACTAAGTACTTTACTAAGAATTTATTAAGAATTTACTGAGAATTTTCAAAGTAATTTATCGGGAATTTGCTGAGAAATTTATTCAGTAATTTGATTAGAATTTATTGAGTATTTACGGAGAATTTTCTGAGAAATTTACTACGAAAATTACAGACAATTTAGTGACTAATTTACTGAGAATTTACTGAGTAATTTACTTAAAATTTATTGAGAATTTTTTGAGTAATTTACTGATAATTTATTAATAATTTACTGTGTAATTTACTGAGAATTTACTGAGTAATTTGTTGAGTAATTTAGTAAATAATTTACAAAGAATTTAATGAGAATTTATTGAAAAATTTACTAAGAATTTGTTGAGAACTTACTGAGAATTTATTAAGTAATTTACTGAGTAATTTACTAAAAATTTACTGAGAATTTATTGAGGAATTTACTAAAAATGTACTTAGTAATTTTCTAAGATTTTATTGAGTAATTTACTGAGAACTTACTAAGTAATTTACAGAGGAATTTATTAAGAAATCTACTGAGAATTTACTAAGTAATGTACTGAGTGATTAAGTGAGAATTTATTGAGAATTTATCGGGTAATTAATTGAGAATTTGCTGAGTAATTTACTGAGAGTTTGTTGAGAATTTACTGTGAATTTACTAAGGAATTAATTGAGAATTTACTGAGTAATTTACTGATAGTTTACTAAGCATTTACTGAGAATTTACTAGGAATTTACTAAGAAATTATTGTGAATTTACTGAGTAACTTACTAACAATTTACTAAGAATTACAGAAAATTTACCAAGAAGTTACTGTGATTTTACTAAGTAGTCTACTGAGAATTTACTGAGCTATTTACTGAGTAATTTACAAAAAATTTATTAAGAATTTATTAAGTAATTTACTGAATAATTTATTGAGAATTTACTGTGAATTTATTAAGTAATTTATTGAGAATTTATTTGGAATTGACTGAGTAATTTACTGAGAATTTACTGAGAAATTTATTGAGTAATTAGTTGAGAATTTACTAAGTAATTTACTAAGAATTTACTGTGGAATTTTTTGAAAATTTACTGAGAAATCTATTGAGTAATTTACTAAAAATTTGCTGAGACTTTACCGAGTAATTCATTGAGAATTTATAGGGAATTTACTAAGCAATTTACTGAAAATTTACTAAGAATTTATTGAGAATTTATTAAGTAATTTAGGCCTCGTTTGGCAATTGGATTTTTTAGCCAAAAAGTCAAAAAGCCACTAAAAAAATCAAAAAACCAATAACCCATATCAAAAAGTCAAATATTTCATTTTCTCTTTACTTTTTGCACAATCTTTTCATGAAAAGTCAAAAAGTCATCCCAAACATACTAATTTTTTTTTTACATTACATTTTAGCCAAAAAGCCAAAAAGTTACTAAAATAGCTTATTCCCAAACGAGGCCTTACTAAAAATTTACTGAGTAATTTACTAAGAATTTACTGAGAATTTACTAAATAATTTAGTAAGAATTTATGAAGTAATACTGGGAATTTACTGAGTAATGTACTGAGAATTTGTTGAGTATTTATTGATGAATTTACTGAGAATTTTATTAAGTAATTTGCCGAGAATTTACTAAGTAATTTACTGAAAATTTTCTGAGGAATTTACTAAGAAATTTACTAAGAATTTGTCAAGTAATTTACTAAGAATTTATTGAGTAATAACAAAGAATTTACTAAAAATTTACTGAGTAATTTAATAAGAATTTATTGAGAATTTACTAAGTAATTTATTGAGACTTTACTAAGAATTTACTAAATAATTTACTGAAAACTTACTGAGTAATTTAATAAGAATTTATTGAGAATTTACTAAGTAATTTATTGAGACTTTACTAAGAATTTACTAAATAATTTACTGAAAACTTACTGAGTAATTTACTGAGTGATTTGCTAAGATTTTACTGAGAATTTACAGACAATTTACTATGTAATTTACTAAGAATTTACTAAGAAACCTATTGGAAATTTACTGAGAAGTTATTGAGTAATTTACTGAGTAATTAAGTGAAAATTTATTGAGAATTTATTGAGAATTACAGAGTAATTTATTAAGAATTTACTAAGAAATTTCTAAGTAATTAATCGAGAATTTACTGATTAATTGACTGAGAATTTGCTGAGAATTTATTAAGCAATTTAATGAGAATTTACTGAGTAATTTACTGATAATTTACTAAGTAATTTACAATTAAATTTTCAGGGAATTTACTAAAAATTTACTAGATAATTAATTGAGAATTTACTAATAATTTACTGAGAATTACAGAGAATTTACTAAGTAATTTACTCAGTAATTTTATGAGAAATTACTAAGTAATTTACTGAATAATTTACTGAGAATTTACTGATAATATATTGTGTAATTTTAAGAGAATTTACTGAGTAATTTACAAAGAATTTTTTGAGTAATTTTTGAGAAATTTACCGAGAATTTACTTAATAATTTATTGAGAATTTACTGAGTATATATTTGGGAATTTACTGAGAAATATATTAATATTTCTAAGATATTTAAACGTTTCAATTTCAAGTTCAAAGTTATTTCTTAGCTTAATTTAAAACCATTAACATTTATTCAAAAGTTGTTCTTGAAATTAATCTAATTTTCGTGAGTCTCATAATTTTTGGCATATATATTCCCGACCAATTGGATTCATTTCCATTTAATTTTCTTTCATTAAATCACGTTCTATTCCTTAAATAATATAAGGTAATCAAATTCAATTTAATATTTTTTTTATTCATGTTAATGATTATTTTGACAAAGAAATTCATGTGTTCCCAACTCTTTAACTATATTATTTTCCAAGCATCAATTTAATTATTTCATATGATCAAATAGGCTAATTTTGATTTAAGGCATTTAAAGATGATTAATTTTAATTATCATAAATGGATTCAGGGTGTTATATGTGCGCTAACCTTGAGCTTTTAAAGTCATAGTAGTTTGAAATAGTCATGAGTGTAGCACTACCATTAGGTAGTTTGATTTCAGTAGATTTCATGTTTAAATCATATGATTTAAAAGTCTTTGACCTACAACCTAAAAGTCATTGAGATGTCAAACTTTTACATAATCCTAAAAATAAATAAATAAACTAGTTGTCAATCTATCGAGTAATTATCGTAAGGCAATAACGTCATACTCTGCTAAGGGTATGCGTTTCTAATTTAAGGGGGATAGACAAGATTCTTTATTCTCGACATGTCATAAATAACGGAGAAAAGAGCAGCTAGCTAGATGGTTGGTCAGTTTAATCTAGGAAGATGTAGATAGAAAGGATTTGGGACTCTCTCTCGTGATGTGTGAATGTGCAGACATTTTCCTGACGAACTACTAGAATTACTTTCAAAATGTGAGCTAGATTTTATGATCGAACTAAAACCTAGGATGTCACCAATATCCATGGCACCACATCGTATGGCGCTAGCAGAACTTTGAGAATTGAAGGCGCAATTTCAAAAATTATTGGATAAAAAGTTCATCAGACCTAGTATGTCTCCATGGGGAGCACCGACTATCACGACCCCAACCCGCCCCTAGAGTTTAGAGTGGTGAACGGTTAGTAATCAAAGATTACCTACGGCCTATGCTGGCCTAAAGCGGAAGCAGACAGCCAATAATTAAAGTCCATTGAGTAGTTCATAAATGATATAAACAAAACACATAATCATTCTGTTGAACCCAAACTTAGATAATATATATTAAGTATAGCGATCCCGGTTTTCCCTTTCTTTGTGTATTGTATTTCGGACTCGGTTCCGTGAATGTGTTGTTGTCATATTATCATTTCCATCCTTTACTCTTTATAATTGAGCGATGGGTTGTCTTGGGCGTGTCTCGAACAGGTTGGTTGAGCTTTTGTCCCAACTCTTGTTGCCTAGATTTCTAGTGATCCGCTCGAGCGGGTCTTCTTGCGCTCGAGCGGAGTTTGCATACCTTAAGTAGTTTGTCCGTCTGCAAATATACTGCAGATGTGTTTTTCACGCTCGAGCGGGTGTTCCTTTACGCTCGAGCTGGTCGAGTTTTGCAGTTGTGTCTTGGCGCTCGAGCGGGTATCCTTGAGCTCGAGCGGGTCCAGTTTTTGTGTTTGACGCTCAAGCGTCCTATTCTCCGCTCGAACGGGTTATACGTATATCAATTGGCAGCTGGGTCATTTTAGATCAATTTTTCAACTCTCACTCTCTCTCTTACTTTTCAAAATCTATTTTGAGAGCTTCTCTCACTGCATTTCACCTTCTCTCTAAGGTTTGATCTAGTTCTAGGGTGTTTCTAGCCTTGTCCCTTTGTAAAAAGTGTGGGGTTTGGCTTGCTCTTCATTTTGATCCAAAAATCTTGAAGTTTGGAGCACTTTGGAAATTCTTCATCATCTCCATTTGGTCTCATCTTTTGAGGTAGGGATAACTACTCATATTTATGGTTTTTGACATAAACTTGTTGTCATTTTGATGTAATGTTGAAGTTGGGTAATTGTGGGTGTTAGGGTTTCAAATATGAAAAGAGGGGTTTTGGTTCTTTTGGCCAATACATGTGTATTTGGGCCCTAAAATGAGATTGTGGATGTTTAATGATAATATTGGGACCTTTGGGTCAATATTGGGAGAAATGGGGAAAATACCATAGTTGGGTTTTATTGGGTCATTAGTATAATTAATGACTTTTATTGTGAAATGGTGAAATTGGGAAGTTATGAGAAAGAATGGAGGAGTTGGATTGATTAATCGCTCACTTTCGAGAATATTGATAATTTATCTGTTAATGCATTTATTATCTGTTTAGAAATAATTGCCTTGGGCTATCGGTGGAGGATAGTCTTGATTGTTGTAGACACTGTATGTTGATTAGGGAAAACTGAAACTAATCACGTTGAATATGTCATTGAATATGACGGTTGGAATAATACTTCAAATCTGTGTATTGATTGATCGTGTATATGATAATTGTTTATATACATTGTTTTGTGTGGGAGGAGATAGGGGATGTACTCCACGGTTTAGGGAAAGATAGGGGATGGACTCCTAAATCGGATATTATTTGGGAGGAGATAGGGGATGGACTCCATTGATACAGCAAATCTGTGTATCATTTATGAAGTATGGAAGTGTTTTAATATGGCATTGATACAGCAAATATGTTATCATGGCCCGAACCCGCCCCCAAGGGTTAAAGACATAACCGGCCAGTAATCATGAGATTACCTACGGCCTCAAACCAAACCAAACGTATTTTAACAGAGTTAATGGGGGTCAAACGGAAGCAATTTGAAACTTTGTCCATAAAGCTGTGCTTACATGGCACATCATAACAAACCATACATATGCACATTAATAACTCACATCAAAATATGTACTACACAAAGCTCTATACATACAGGATCATATAGGTCTAAGTCAGCCGAACAAAACTATATACAACATATCCAAAGACTTCGCCCATATGACAAAATAAAATAGAATGACAAAAAGGCGAAGACGGGTCTCGTGCGTGAGACGCAAGGGCTGACTCTTTAAAACTTCTGTTGTTCCTCACAGACTTCACTGGGGCTGGGTTTGGACTTCTCTCGGCTCACCTACAAACACATAAATGAGCGTGAGCGATAGCCCAGTGAATAATATCAAATAAAGAAGTTATACAAACGATATGTAGAACAACATGCTTCAAACGGCCTTGGCCCCAATTCATATTTCGATTTAACATATATATACGCAATTTAAGTCAAGTGACTGTGGTTCCGAACATACTGGCCTTTGGCCCATTTATCTTCCATTCGTCAAACCGGCCTTTGGCCCAATGTCAAACTAGCCTTTGGCCCATTCAAACTTTCATTCATGTCAGACTGGCCTCTGGCCCATTCATTCATGTCAAACTGGCCTTTGGCCCATTCAAACTTTCATTCATGTCAGACTGGTCTCTGGCTCATTCATTCATGTCAAACTGGCCTTTGGCTTATTCAAACTTTCATTCATGTCAGACTGGCCTCTGGCCCATTCATTCATGTCAAACTGGCCTCTGGCCCATTCATTCATTCGTTTATGTCAGACTGGCCTTCGGCTCATTCAGCTATTCATATCAAACATTTGTCCATAATTCAAACCAGCAAACTTATAAGGCTTATAAGGAAATAAGCAATTGGACAAATGACAAGCTTCAAAATATCGATATTACTCACAGTGATCGGTTGGTTGGTTTGCGCTGGAGCTTGACCCTACACATCACATAGCACATACGGGTCACAAACGATTCAATCCGTTCCTTAATTCACATATTCCTCTTTAGGCTTCATTCTTATCTCTTTAACTCATTTACAATACTCAATGCATGCCTAAGAATGCTTACAAGTGAAAGAGGATGAAAAACGAAAAACGAAACACAGAACGCATAAACAAAATTTCAGAAAACAGGGTCCCCGCTCGAGCGGACCCAAGAGGCTTGCAAAAGTACTGGCTATGTCAAATTTACACTCGAGCGGAAGGCCTCTCTACATGGCTCCCCGCTCGAGCGTGAACTCCCCCGCTCGAGCGGATACCATGTCTGCAAAAAGTTCTGGGAGCACGTATTTCACGCTCGAGCGGCAAGTTCCCCGCTCGAGCAGACATCAAAATTCTGGAAAACCCAGAATTGTTCTTTGAGCTCAAATGCAACATTCCAATCAATATTTCATGCATATTATAGCTCAAACTTCAAATATACTTGTGCTAACATGATACAAACACCAAATTTCATCATTATGAAGCTCAATTTCATGAATCAAACACATGCATGTCCCAATTTACACCAAACTTGCTATTATGATAACAATTCCATGTATTTTCAAACTCATTTCTCATAAATTGTACATGCATGTGGGATATCACTCCCATTTCAACTTACATGGTGCAAATGGTGATTACAAACATGAGTTTTAACCAACATTCTACATGGATCATGTATTTTGTGTTCAAACATGCAAATTTTAAAGCAATTACACACATGCATGCATACATTGACCTTCAATTCAACATGACCAACCCAATTTCATGTCAAACTTACTCTTGATTACCCAACTAGCTTGAATACACAAAATTACAACTAGAATCCATGAAATACTCACCTAGGAGTTTAACTCTCCCAATCTATAGCAAAATCTTGAGTTTAATCCTTCAATTCTTCACAAACTTGAGCCAAACACAATTCTTCTTCTCTCACCCTCCCTAGCCGACCCTCTCTCTACTCTTAGAGTAAAAAATCAGCCAAAATAAACTAAAGAGAGAGTTTTGAGTGAAAGTGGCCCACTAAAAGCTCTTTTAATCAAAATCCTTAATATTAAAAATAATTGAGCACCAATTTACCAATTTAATCAATTTAATCTGATCCGAATCAATTTCCAATTAAATTTCACCGTAGGCTCTAAAAATCACGTTAATCACAATGGCACAATCAATTTCAGGTTCTGTGGCCGATAAGGCCTTCAATTTAATTTCCAAAACAGACAATCAAACAGATATTCCTACGGTGAACAGATAGAAATTCAAAACCACATATTTTCCCATAATGGCACACAAAATCATGTTAAACACATAATCACATTCATGTTAAGGACCAATTAACACATTACGGAACAGGGATATCACATATGTGTATCTATTGTGAAGTATGGAAGTGTTTTGTTATGAGTTATGATCTCATTTAAATTGTTGATATTGGAAAAGTGTTTAACACGAGCTGTAGTCTCATGGGAATTGTTTGGCCAAGTTCTGAGCCATGTTTATAAATCGAAATTGTTAAGTAAAGGAAAATGGAATGAAGCATGGACATATATGTCATGGAACTGAAATGTGTTATAAGTTGATTTATATGAGTTAAACATTTATCAAATGCTCATGTTTTAGTTATTGCTCATATTATGTTTAGCATATCTCTACTAGGCGTTGGCTCACCCTATATGGGACATCATTTTCAAGTGCAGGTGATATGCCACCTCCAAGGACTTAGCTTGGGAGGTTTTAGAAGCTGAAGGCTTACTTTTGTAATTATTTTGTGTATTACATGTAATTCAAGCCAAGGGCTTATTTTGTGTTTTGAGTTAGTACTCTCCTTTTTGTAACCAAGTGTTGGCTTGGAAAGTTGTAAGCCCGTAGGGCATTTACTTTGGATGTCAACATGTAATACCTTTGGATTAAATACTCTGATGAATGGAAATATGTTTATTTCTCTTATGTTTATGGATGTCACTAATGTATGATTTATGGGTTTAATTTGAGGGCGTTACAACTTAGTATCAGAGCGTACCGGGTTCGAATACTTTGGGTATGTGGGAAGTGGTTAGTACCACAATGGGTTTGTCTCGCTTTGTTAGAGACTTAAGTGTAATGTTATATGCTTATGTGATAACATGCTTATGTGACTATATGGGTATGGGATTTAGTTTCTAGGATGTTGATTGGATCCTTGGGTTTCTGTGAGTCTTGTTGGAAAAGCACTTGATCAATGCTGTTTCTAACTAGAACTCTAGTAACGCCTCGGGACTATCATTATCCGGAAAATGAAATTTGTAAGTGCTTATGTGATTATGTGCTTACGTTGAATGAATTACAGTTGTCCATTGCATTAGGACGTGAGTGTTATAGCTTCGGCACATTTGTGAATGTGCTAATGTTCCTGTTAGCTTTATTAGGATGTCAGGACGAGGACGCGAAGGTAGGCGAGGTAGGCCTAGGAGGCAGGAGATGCCTATACCGGATGAGATTCCGGCGCAGTAGGAGGGTGTTGGTCAGGCCAATGTGGCCGAGCCAGTAGGTCAGCAGGCCATGGGCGCCTTAGCCCGCGAGATGGCAGGAGCTTTGAGGGAATCTATGGGCATTCTCAGGGCAGAGAATCAAGCCCAGGCCCATGTAGTTGAGGCAGGGCCTTCCTTTTTGAAAACGGAGTTCTTCCGATCTAATCCGGACGAGTTTGTGGGGGATCCGAAAGAGCCACTGAAGGCTGATGAGTGGCTTGAGCAAATGACGAAGACGTTTGAGATGCTTGGCATCGAAGACGGGGCTTTGAAGGTGACCTTGGCGTTTTTCCAGTTGAAGGGAGATGCGAGTCAGTGGTGGAAGTTCATGAGGGGTCGTGTTGGTGATACATGGGAGGCCTTTGTAGATGCTTTCCAGGAGAAGTTTTTGTCTCCAGCTATTAGGGAGCAGTTGAGGGACCAGTTTTGTCAGCTCAAGCAGCTGAGTATGCCAGTGGCCGAGTTTCAGGCCGCATTTACCAGTTTATCCAGGTTTGCACCTGAGCTTGTGGCGTTTGAGGAACGTCGTTGCATTGAGTTTGAGAGGAAGTTGAGACATGGGCTCAAGACCAGAGTTGGGGGATCCATGACCTGGGAGTATGGACGCCTTGTGGATGTCGCGGCCCATATGGAGATTATGATGCAGGAGGAGGAGGAGGAGAGGATGAGGGGCTCCAAGAGGAGTCATGATGGCCAGGGGAATGGTAGGAGGCAGAGGGGTTCTAACCCTCAGCAGTCCCAGGGTGCTTTTGCGAGATCTACCTTTCCAGTGCCGAGTTCAGGCTCTAGGAGAGGCAGTTAGGGAGACATTACCTGTTACAAATGTGGTCAGCTAGGCCACAAGCCTCTAGCTTGCCCGCAGAGGGGAGAAGGTCAGAGAGCAGCTTCATCTTCGGCTCGACCTTAGAGCCAGAGTCAGGGCAGAGGCCAGCCGCTCTCTTGCTACCAGTGTGGTCAGGCGGGGCACCTGAAGAGGTATTGCCCGCAGTTGAGTGGCACATCTGGTGCGTCTGGTTCGAGGCAGACGCAGAGTTTTTAGCCAACACAGTCAGTTCAGGCCTCGAGGGCCAATCAGGGGGCTTCATCGTCCCAGTCTGTGCAGCAGTCTTTTGCTCCGAAAGGTGAGCAGGTAGACCAGAGACCTTCTGGGCGCGTGTATGTTGTTACCGCGCAGGATCTTGTACCGGCTCCATCTATTGTAAGAGGTACCTTTTTGTTTTGCAACTCGGTTGCCAATGTATTGATTGATACGGGTGCATCCCATTCCTTTATATCTGCTGCATTTGCATCTGTTTTGGGTTTGGAGTTGGTGCAGTTAGTATCTCCTATTTGTGTTGTGTCACCTATTGGGGGTGAGTTGATTTTGAAACAAGGGTGTCGGGGCTGTGATATAGAGGTCGCTGACCACCGACTTCCATTTTCTTTTGTAGTTATGGCTATGTCGGGTTTTGATGTGATTTTGGGTATGGACTGGTTATCGTCATAACGGGCTATTATTGATTGTTACCGCCAGAGGGTCACAGTATGTACCTTGAGCGGGGATTGTTTCCATTTCTTGGGGGATTGGGTCGGTAGAGTGTTGCCACCAGTGTATGATCCGCGAGGGCGGAGTGAGCTTAGTGGTCTTCTCGCTAGCTTTATGAGTGGTGAGTGTGATGAGACCCAGATTGTACTGCCGAGAGTGGTTTGTGAGTACTCGGACGTCTTTCCCGAGGATCTTGTTAGTTTGCCACCACATCGAGAGGTGGAGTTTTCGGCACGGCGCCGATTTCCATGGCACCTTATCGTTTTGCCCCAGCCGAGTTGAGTGAGTTGAAAGTTCAACTCTAGGAGTTATTAGATAAGGGTTTTGTCTGCCCTAATATTTTGCCATGGGGAGCACCGGCCCTCTTTGCTAAAAAGAAAGATGGTGCCTTGAGACTTTGTATCGATTACCGGAAATTGAATCGGGCTACGGTTAAGAATAAATACCCTATGCCCTGTATAGATGATCTGTTTGATCAGTTGAAGGGGTCCCGTTGTTTCTCTAAGATAGACTTGAGATCGGGTTACCACCAGTTGAGGGTCAGGGAGGAGGATATCCCGAAGACGGCATTCCGTACGCGGTATAGCCACTATGAGTTTCTGGTGATGTCTTTTGGGATCACCAACGCACCGGCAGTGTTTATGGACTTGATGAACCGAATATTCCGGGAATTCTTAGATCGTTTTGTAGTCGTTTTCGTGGACGACATTTTGGTTTATTCACCGTCTGAGGAGGAGCACGAGGAACACTTGAGAGTGGTGCTTGAATTGCTTAGAGCCCATAAGCTGTATGCCAAGTTTGGGAAGTGTGAGTTCTGGCTAAGAGAGGTTAAATTCTTAGGCCATGTAGTCTCCGGGGAAGGGGTGTCTGTTGATACATCCAAGATTGAGGCAGTGCAGGATTGGGCACAGCCTAAGAGTGTTTTCGAGATCCGCAGTTTTCTGGGATTAGCTGGGTATTACCGCCGGTTTGTGAAAGATTTTTCCAGGCTAGCTTCGCCGTTGACTAGATTGACGCGGAAAGGGGTCAAATTTGTATAGAATGAGACTTGTGAAAAGTCGTTCCACGAGTTAAAAGTTAGATTGACCACCGCTCCGGTTTTGATTATCCCGGAGAGAGGTTTGGGTTATGCGGTTTATTGTGATGCCTCACGAGAGGGTTTGGGTTGTGTGTTGATGCAAGAGGGAAAAGTGGTAGCTTATGGCTCACGTCAGTTGAAAATACACGAGAGGAATTACCCTACTCATGACCTAGAGTTAGCAGCTGTGATTTTTGCCTTGAAGATTTGGAGGCACTACCTTTATGGTGAGAGATTCAAGGTGTTCTCGGATCATAAGAGTCTGAAGTATCTGTTTACACAGAGAGACTTGAATTTGACGCAGAGAAGGTGGATAGAGTTCATTGAGGATTATGACTTCGAGTTGCACTATCACCCGGGAAAAGCCAATGTTGTGGCCGATGCCCTTAGCAGGAAATCCATTAGTGATGTAGCTTGTATAGCCATTCGGGAGTGGGAACATGTTACTATAGACTTCGTTGTAGGTCTTCCAACGACTCAGCGGGGTGTGATGCTATTTGGGTGGTTGTAACCGGTTGACTAAGTCGGCGCACTTTATCCCTATGCGCGTGAGAGATTCGGTAGATCATCTTGCCGACTTGTATATTCGGGACATAGTGAGGTTGCACGGGGTCCCAGTGTCGATCGTCTCAGATAGAGATCCACGTTTTACTGCTAGGTTGTGGCAGAGTTTGCAGAGTGCCTTGGGTACTAGATTGACCTTTTGCACAGCTTACCATCCTCAGACTGACGGGCAGTCCGAGCGTACTATTCAGATCCTTGAAGATATGCTTCGAGGTTATGTCTTTGACTTTAGTGGGACGTGGGAGAGACACTTGCCCTTGGTGGAGTTTGCCTACAACAACAGTTTCCAGTTGAGTATCGGCATGGCACCGTTTGAGGCCTTGTATGGCCGACCTTGTAGGTCTCCAGTGTGTTGGGCCGAGGTAGGTGATGCACCTTTGTTGGGCCCGGAGTTGGTGAGGGAAACGACGGAGAAAGTTGAGCTTATCCGTAGGAGGCTTGTTACAGCCCAGAGTCGCCAAAAGAGTTATGCCGACCGTAGGAGGAGGCCTTTGGAATTTGAGGCGGGTGATCATGTCTTTCTGAAAATATCACCTAGGCGGGGTTTGATGAGGTTTGGGAAGAGTGGGAAGTTGTCCCCTCGGTTTATAGGCCCTTTTGAGATCCTTGAGAAGATTGGTGAGGTTGCCTATCGTTTAGTTTTATCGCCGCCGTTGTCCGGAGTTCATGACGTGTTTCATGTTAGTATGCTTCGGAAGTACGAGCCGGATCCGTCCCATGTGTTGAATTGGACCGATTTGGAGGTAGACGAGGATGCCTCATATAAGGAGAGACCGGTTTGTGTCTTGGATAGGCGGGATCAAGTCTTGCGAGGCAAGACCATTCCCTTGGTAAAAGTTTTGTGGAAACATCACGGAGTGGAAGAAGCCACTTGAGAACATGAACTGGAGGTCCGAGAGAAGTATCCGAATCTATTTATGGATGTTTGAGCATATGTCGTATATTTTGTTGTATTGATGAAACTTTAAGAGCATTGAATATGTCTTAAGTTGTAAAACATTGTAAATGTTTCGGGGTATGGAAGTATTTTGGAACTTGCCTTGAAGTGGAAGTTTATTTTAACATTGCATATGTTGATTCTGTTTTAGAAATGCAAATACATTATTGGCATTGAGTGTGTAATTGAATGGTGAAATATGTGTTGGAATTGGTAAATTTCAAGGGAAAACATGTTGAAAATGCATATTGAGTTGTAATATTGTTAAGAATTGAGAAAAACATGTTTTTGAAACTTGTATCTAATTTCGGGGATGAAATTCTTTAAGGGGGGGAGGTTATAGTGATCCCGGTTTTCCCTTCCTTTGTGTATTGTATTTCGGACTCGGTTCCATGAATGTGTTGTTGTCATATTATCATTTCCATCCTTTACTTTTTATAATTGAGCGATGGGTTGTCTTGGGCGTGTCTTGAATAGGTTGGTTGAGCTTTTGTCCCAACTCTTGTTGCCTAGATTTCTAGTGATCCGCTCGAGCGGGTCTTCTTGCGCTCGAGCGGAGTTTGCATACCTTCAGTAGTTTGTCCATCTGCAAATATACTGCAGATGTGTTTTTCACGCTCGAGCGGATTTCCTTATGCCTGAGCGGGTCGCGCTCGAGCGGGTATCCTTGCACTCGAGTGGGTGTTCGATGTCTGTAAAAATACTAGAAGAGTGTAATCTACGCTCGAGCGGGTGTTCCTTTACGCTCGAGCGGGTGGAGTTTTGCAATTGTGTCTTGGTGCTCGAGCGGGTATCCTTGAGCTCGAGCGGGTTCAGTTTTTGTGTTTGACGCTCGAGCGTCCTATTTTCCGCTCGAGCGGGTTATACGTATATCAGTTGGCAGCTGGGTCATTTTAGATCACTTTTTCAACTCTCACTCTCTCGCTTACTTTTCAAAATCTATTTTGTGAGCTTCTCTCACTATATTTCACCTTCTCTCTAAGGTTTGATCTAGTTCTAGGGTGTTTCTAGCCTTGTCCCTTTGTAAAAAGTGTGGGGTTTGGCTTGCTCTTCATTTTGATCCGAAAATCTTGAAGTTTGGAGCACTTTGGAAATTCTTCATCATCTCCATTTGGTCTCATCTTTTGAGGTAGGGATAACTACTCATATTTATGGTTTTTTACATAAACTTGTTGTCATTTTGATGTAATGTTGAAGTTGGATAATTATGGGTGTTAGGGTTTCAAATATGAAAAGAGGGGTTTTGGTTCTTTTGGCCAATACATGTGTATTTGGGCCCTAAAATGAGATTGTGGATGTTTAATGATAATATCGGGACCTTTGGGTCAATATTGGGAGAAATGGGGAAAATACCATAGTTGGGTTTTATTGGGTCATTAGTATAATTAATGACTTTTATTGTGAAATGGTGAAATTGGGAAGTTATGAGAAAGAAGGAGGAGTTGGATTGATTAATCGCTCACTTTCGAGAATATTGATAATTTATCTGTTGATGCATTTATTATCTGTTTAGAAATAATTGCCTTGGGCTATCGGTGGAGGATAGTCTTGATTATTGTAGACACTGTATGTTGATTAGGGAAAACTGAAACTAATCATGTTGAATATGCCATTGAATATGATGGTTGGAATAATACATCAAATCTGTGTATTGATTGATCGTGTATATGATAATTGTTTATATACATTGTTTTGTGTGGGAGGAGATAGGGGATGTACTCCACGGTTTAAGGGAAGATAGGGGATGGACTCCTAAACTGGATATTATTTGGGAGGAGATAGGGGATGGACTTTATTGATACAGCAAATCTGTGTATCATTTATGAAGTATGGAAATGTTTTAATATGACATTGATACAGCAAATATGTGTATCTATTGTGAAGTATGGAAGTGTTTTGTTATGAGTTACGATCTCATTTAAATTGTTGATATTGGAAAAGTGTTTAACATGAGCTGTAGTCTCATGGGAATTGTTTGGCCAGGTTCTGAGCCATGTTTATAAATCGAAATTGTTAAGTAAAGAAAAATGGAATAAAGCATGGACATATATGTCATGGAACTGAAATGTGTTATGAGTTGATTTATATGAGTTAAACATTTATCGAATGCTCATGTTTTAGTCATTGCTCATATTATGTTTAGCATATCTCTACTGGGCATTGGCTCACCCTATATGGGACATCATTTTCAGGTGCAGGTGATATGCCGCCTCCAAGGACTTAGCTTGGGAGGTTTTAGAAGCTGAAGGCTTACTTTTGTAATTATTTTGTGTATTACATGTAATTCAAGCCAAGGGCTTATTTTGTGTTTTGAGTTAGTACTCTCCTTTTTGTAACCAAGTGTTGGCTTGGAAAGTTGTAAGCCCGTAGGGCATTTACTTTGGATGTCAACATGTAATACCTTTGGATTAAATACTCTGATGAAAGGAAATATGTTTATTTCTCTTATGTTTATGGACTCTTATGTTTATGGATGTCACGAATGTATGATTTATGGGTTTATTTTGAGGGTGTTACATTAAGTACAAAGTTAAACTTTCATACATTAAGTTCAAACTTCAAAAACTCAACTTACAAAAACTTAACAAAAGTAAATACAAAAGCCCCAACTTAGTGGCATGGCATCACAGGCTTCACAAAAGGTAACTTCCCAGGCTGACTCTATGGTTGATCTCTACGTTGATCACCTACATACATATAGGGGAAGGAGGTGAGGTAAAAACCAATGACTAATAATAATGTAAAGGAGTTAATGAATGAGTCTCAATTTTTAGAAAACAAACTTATCATATTCAAAACGTCTCTCAGAATAAATCATACATGAGTTTATCAAATTATATGGTTCATCCAATAGCATTAAAAATATTTAAACTTGATAGAACGACCTCTGGTTCAATTCATAACAGAATGACCTTTGGTCCAAAACATAACAGAACAACCTCTGGTCCAATTCATTACAGAATGACCTCTGGTCTAACTTATAACAAATAAGACAAAACGACCTCAGGTCGAACATTTAATTTCATAAAGAATTCATTTTTAGATGCCATAATAAATTATCAAATGGGAAAATTCATTCATTCGTAACAAAACATAATTTCAGAAAACTTATCATTTCATAACGTTTCAAAATAAATACATAAGAACATATCTTTACAAAATTATTACTCACAGAGAGTTTGATTCCGCAAAGTCCCCTCGAACAAATGACCTACATAACACATTCATACAAATTCGATAAAACGGAAACATTCACTCAATGGTAACTTTCTTTACTCATTCAGATTAATTCAAATCGGTTTCTAAGTGTCTTTTAATTTCCCGATGTGTCTAACAAAGTACAAAAGAGTGTTCGGAAGGTCTAAGAGGTCGAAAAAAGGCCAAATTGCACACCCCTGTTTTCCACACATGCGGGAGTCCTAGCCACACATATGGAAAGGTGTTGCATGTGCCGGCCGTACATGCAATTTAAGCAGTAGCCATAACTCTGTTCTGGTTTGACGACCGCACGGGCAAGGCTCACAGTTGCACGTGCGGTTCTATGTAAAATTGAGTTGTTTGAAAATTTGATGAATGAAAGCACTCCAAACTCAATTTTATGACCAAAACCCTTGCAATTCTTAATCAAAACATACAAATAAACATGAAACTTGATCATTTGTTAATTTATTTGAATCAAAACTTCATCTAATTTCAAAATCAAACTCCCAAATGTCATGAACTTGTGATTTCTAGAACTTTTCTTCAAAATCAAATATATATTGCAATTGCATGACTCAAATCTTCAAAACTTTTGTTGTATGTAATTTATGAAGCTTAATTTAGGTATAACTTCCAAAATTGAACTCAAATTTGATAAATTAAAAGAATTATGACTACTATTCTTCAACCCAACTCAATTTTTCATTCAAAACCCAATTCCTATCAAATTACATGATTAATCTCCAAATTGCTTCTTGAATTCAAGTGCTCGATGAGTTAACTACAAGATTTTGGTTTGAATTTCTTACTTTAAGCTTGAATTCTTAAGTTTTCCTTCAAATTCTTCACTTCTCTAAGCTTTCTTCCTTCTTGCCTTAGTTTTTCTTGAGTTCCCTTCCTTTCTCTAACCTTTCCTTGTGTTTCTCTCCAGCAAAGTCTTCTTCTTCTTATTTGACTAGAAAGTTCTCAAAACTACTCCATTTGTCTACTTAATTGAGTCAATTAGTTTAATTAGTAATTGTATATTAGGTTAATCAATCTATCCTTAGACTTAATTAATCATGATTAGAACTTAACTTAATTATTTGAATTAATCTCAATTAAGGCTTAATCAATTATTCTTAATTTATATTAATCTAAATCAAATGTTTAATTAAGCTCTCATAAGGCTCTAAATATTCAATTAAGCTGATTAAGATCGTCACTTAGGGGTTTCTAAATCATATGGACAATCAATTTCTAATTTGAAACATAACTCCTAACAGATAATTCACACATACGCAAATCACAACAGATAATGAAATCAAAATTAAAATTTCCTACAATTAAGTGAATACAAACATGATATGCATGGTTGGGTTATTATACCAACATTGTTCGACAGGGAGAATGATGAAATTTTGAGGATATACATTGACTATTGACAACACAATTGAGTCACTACTAAGAATCGATACCCATTACCAAGAATTGACGACTTATTTGATGAGTTGAAAGATTGAAAATGTTTATGCAAAATTGACATCAGGTCTCAATATAACCAACTATAAAAAGACATCAAAAACTAAATTCCGAACCTGTTATGGCCATTATGAGTTCGTGCTAATGTCCGGTTAGACTAATGCACTAGGTGTATTCATGAGCTTAATGAACAAAATTTTCACACCTTACTTAGCTCAATTTGTAGTAGTGTTCATCAATGACATTTTGGTGTACTCACGATCAGAGGAAGATCATGAGCAGTATTTGAGAGTTGTTTTGCAAGTTCCAAAACAGAATTAGTTGTATGCCAAAGCTAGTAAATGCAAATTTTGGTTGAAGAAGTAAAGTTCTTAAGTCATGTTGTGTCCAAATTAGAAATATTAGTGGACCCTACAAAAGTAGAAGCAATAATGGAATGGAGACAACCTAAGAACACATTTGAGATTCATAGTTTCTTGGGATTAGTGGGTTATTATAGAAGGTTCATATAAGACTTCTTCAAATTAGCCAAGCCAATGACATGTCTGGCATATAAATGAGTAAGTTTTAATGGAACGAAACTTGTGAGCAATCGTTTCAAGAACTTTTAACAAGTGCACATATACTAATTATATTTGAACGTGACATTAGGTACACATTTTATTGCGATGCTTCTAAAAACGGATTAGGAAGCATATTAATGCAAAATGGAAATGCAGCTAATGGTTTATGGGTCAAGATAATTGAAGAATAATTTAAAAAAAAAAAAAACCGCACCCACAATTTGGAGTTAGCGGCTGTGGTTTATGCGCTTAATACTTGGTGACACTACATTCATGACAAAAAGTTTGAAAATCTTTACCAACCAAAAAAAAAAAAAAATTTGAAGTATTTGTTCACACAAAGGGATTTTAACATGAGGTAGAGATGTTGGATGGAATATCTTAAAGACTATCAATTCACTTTGGGAAGCCTAATGTTGTAGTTGACACACTAAGTCGAAAGACGAGAGAAATCGTGGCCATAATAGCAATTAAAGAATGGGAATTGATGAGTACAATGAATGAGTTCAGGTTACAACCAGGAACTCAAAATGAAAAAGCTAGTTTGTTCGCAATAGTCGCAACACCCTAACTTTTTACCAAAGTGCTAGAAGCTTGAAGATTTGTTCAAAAGACTGACTTCATTAGGGCAAAATTAGTGTCAGGAGAACCCACACCTGATTGGACACTCCATCTAGACAGTAATTTGAGGTATCTAGGACGAATTTTTGTGCCAAACATTGAACAATTTAGAGAAAAAAAAATTAAAAAGTTTCACCATTCAGTTTTTGCAGTCCATTCAAAGGGAAACAATATGTACCAGGATCTCAGGTGACAGTGGAGTGGAATGAAGAGGGACGTTGCTTAATTCATATCTAAGTGCTTAACATGTTAGCAAGTGAAGGTAGAACATCAGAAGCCAACAGGGAAGCTCCAACATTTGCCAATACCTAAATAGAAACGAGAACACATAACAATGGATTTTGTAACGGGATTCCCCTGGTCGTCGCAAGGCCATGATGCGATTTAGGTTGTGGTTGATCGATTAACTAAGATGGCACATTTCCTACCCATAGGACCAATAGACACACTTGAATCACTAAGTCAATTATTTATTTAAGAAATCATTATGCTGTATGGAATGCCAGTCTCAATAGTGTTAGACCGTGACCCTCACTTTACATCACAATTTTGGCAAAGTCTACAAAAGGCTATGGGTACGGAATTGTGTTTTAGTACATCTTTTTCACCCTCAAAATTGACGGTCAATCAGAAAGAACAATTCAGTCTTTGGAAGACATGCTTCAAGCTTGTGTGATGGATTTCAAGGGTAGTTGGGAGAGACTTACCACTAGTCAAATTTGTCTACAATAATAGTTTTCAAACAAGTGTTGGTATGACATCTTATGAGGCTTTGTATGGACAGCCTTGTCGATCACCAATATGTTGGACGGAAGTTGGAGAAGCACCCCTTTTAGGGCCAGAGTTAGTTCAAGAAACTACAGAGAAGGTGAAATTAATTAGACAAAGAAACTTCTTAGAGTAGGCAGAAAAAGTTATGCGAATCAGAGAAGAAGACCTTTGACATTTAAAGTTGGAGATCATGTGTTCCTGAAGATCCAACCTTATCGAGAAATTGTTCATTTTGGAAAAAAGGAAAAGCTATCACCTCGCTTTATTGGACCTTTTGAAATTTTGGATAGAATAGGAGAAGTGGCGCATCATTGGCTCTACCATCTTAACTGGCTACAGCATATAATGTTTTTCACATCTCTATACTACGGAAATATAAGTTGCACCCTTTTGACGTCATTAATTGGGAAGAAATTAATATTGATGAAGATGTGATATTTAAGGGATAAAAAAAGAAAAGGAAAAAAAAAAGGCCTGTCAAAATTTTAGATTATCACAAAAATAAATAAATAAATAAATAATTTTTTTGAGGTAAAACTGTAACGCCTCGAAATAATTAACATTCACTTAACTCATAGTAGTGTTACAATTGATCAACAACCTTATAACTTCTAGTCATTATATCTTTGATCATTACAAAAGATGACATATGCAATATATATTCACCAATCCTAAATTCTAAATCTATAGCATATGACATGAATACAAGAGTAAAAAGGAAAGTAAAACCAAGTAATGAAATGCCTTAATTTCTTAAGACGATGCTTAGTTTTTTTTTTGGGTGAATAAGATGATGCTTAGTTACAACAAAATGAGTTTAAACTCAATACAAGTAAAGCCCTAGGCTTAAACAAAATTAATTACATCAAGAACCAAAAAATGAAGCCTTAAGCTCGAAGTCCTCCTAAGCTACGTCCTTGGCGGAGGCATATCATCAGCATATGAAAGTTGTTTTCCATATAGGGTGAGTCACAACCCAATAGAGATACTCTAACACAGTATATGAATCTTAGCAAATTATAAGATGAATGCACATGCATGCCATTTGTCAAACATTCCTCGTCTTCCATCTCAAAACAATGCAATGTTAGATTGCATATCAGTTCATGAAAATAATCCTTTTATACAGAAAACATAGCAATGGATACAAAACACTGGGCATCTCTAGGTACGCTTTGCCAGTAGGCTATACAAGCACTATTAAAGCCATTTTACCGGTATTAACTAGAAGGATTGGCACCTAACCACGCGGGTTTCTGGACTTCCACCAAGGACACACAGGCCAACATAATAACCACAACTACACCCCCTAACCAAATTCACCAAGGTATTCACTCATTTTTCTCAAAATCAATACATTTACAGTGTTCAATATGAAATGATGCTCAATGCACAATGTATGATAAATTAGTTTCAATTTAACCTAATCCTCATCCAATGTTTACAACAATCAAGACTATCGTTCACCAATAGCCAAAAATAGATATTTTTATTCAATAGATAATTTCCAAATTAAAAGATACAATTTCATCAATTACAATAGGAGTGATACTACATATCCAACTTCACCATCATCATCAACATAAACACTGTTCCAATTTCACAATACCCAACATCATTTTTCCATTTCTATTTCCTTTCACAAATCCAAATATCCAAATTTTAGGGCAAAACCCTTTTTTTTTTTTGTAAAGTTAATTTTAAGAAAAGATATCCACCATTTTAACCCATCTCAACCATAACCATATGTCCCGACTAGAACCTGCCCCTAAAGGTCTAGGTCGTGGCCGGCTAGTAATCTTAGATTACCTTCGACCTCACAGACAAATCTGATATATAATAATGATATTAAATGGGCACTGTGGAAGCACTATTAAAATGTAAACATGTCCATTGAACGGTGCATATATGAAAATCATACATAATTTAAAACCTTACTCCTTTATAGGTGCAGATACAAAAGGACATCATAACATCTTGACACTTATACTGATTGTCCATCCATTCATGCTCCAAAACAAAAGAACTAAACAAAGAAAGAAAAAAAACAAAACAAGTTCCATGATTCACAAGGTTGACATAATTGGCTCCGCATGAGACCAAGTTCACCCCATCATGAAGGCACTCCAAAACGGCTAATAAAAAGGTGGACTCCCAAGGTTGCCTTATGCTTGACGCTCCATCTGCTCACCTACATATATATAGGGAAAATGGGTGAGCTAAAGCCCAGTGAGTAATACAAGTATAAAGAGGTTAAATGAATGATGTCTAACACTACACAAAACCATATCACTTGAGTTCGAAACAATTCATAATTGAATGCTTGTCATATCAAAGTTCACAAATCGTATTCGTATGTAGTACATCCAATAAACCACAATGGGACCATATAGGTCTAACATAAATAGGGACCCTTTGGATCCACATCAGAGATTTCTGTACCAATGGGCCACGGTATTGTTACCCTCGGGCAAAGGCCATATAGCATAGGCCACGGTATTGTTACCCCTCGGGCAAGGGCCGTAAGCCGTGGTATTGTTACCCCAAGGTGAGGATCGTAGGCCACGATATGGGTACTCCCGGGAGAGGGCTACACTAAAAATGCCATAATTACATTTCAAAAGAGACAATCATTCATTGTAACAAAATAGCATTTCAAAATAACGAACTTGAAACACTTTAATAACATATCTGTAATAACCCGACTTTTTCAAATGCTCAATATGTTTTAATTCCCTCATTTTATGTGCAATTATATGTGTGATTATGTGCTGGATGTGAAATTCCATGTTTTAATGTGTGAATTACATGTTTTTATATTTGTATCTGTTGGTTATGAGAAAATCTATTGAAATTGCAACCTTTGGACTGAAAATTGAAAGCCTTAGAGGCGTGATAAACCGAAATTGACCTTATAATTATGATTAGCATGATTTTTAGGACATTATATGAAGTTTTGTAAAAATTTGATTCATAACAAATTAATTAGCTTTATTTGGCTTCTGTTAGCGATTTTAATGAGTTCAGAAATCGAAATTGAGTACATGAATGTGTTAATGGAATTTTTAGAGCCATTCAGGCAGTTTAATTGAAAATTGATTTTGTCTGATTCGTTAAGCTAGGTTTGGTTGGCCTTCTTATATATATATATATATATATATCTTTGAGCCTTATATGTTCTTTACAGTTAACCAAACACCAAAAAGAATATCTCTTGGAGAGTGAAGGGAGAAGAGAAAAGAGAGAAAAAGGAAAGAGCTCAATTTGGAGCTTGAGAATCTAAGAAATTGAAAGGGGATTCAAGGAATATAACCCAAGGTAAGTGTAAATCAACTAAAACACCTTACATCTTTCTCCAATTGATAGAATCAAGACCTATAAGGAAGCTTTGTCACTCTTGGAAGTTAGGGTTTATGAGTTATGCTCTTGCTTGAACAAATAGTATGAAATTACCATAGATTTCTCATATTTGTTTGATTAAAGAGTTAATTCCTTTATGTTTAGTTGATTTTATGATTTAATCTTGAGCCCTTACATGTTATGAACCCATGTAAGCATGTTTGTATATATATATAACTATATATACTATGAAAAGATGAAGATAATGAAGGGGTGATGAACATTAAGAATTTGTATGTCAAATTAAAAGAAGTTTGATCTCATTGAACTTGCGTTTCATGTTTAATATGTTCATATATCATGTTTTTGAAGTAAATTTGCTTGAATTGGGCCTTAAAAGTGAGTTTGGAAAGCTTGCCTTTGATAGATTTTTGGATTGCTCAAACTGGGCCCAGGATCGCACATGCAGGGCTCATGGCTGCACGTGCGGAAGGCACAGGCACATATGTGGCGCTCACAACCGCACGTGCGGAAAACAGGGGAAGCAACTTTGGCATTTTGAAATAAAGGCACGTGCAGGGTCGCACGTGTGGCACACCTCTCCGTACGTGCGGGAATTGAGGAAAAATTCTGTTAACTTCTTTTGCTCTTTCTGACCCTCTGAATTTGTTAACTTGTAATCTATTTGATCCCTCTAAAATACCTAAGAATAAATAGGAAGTGAACAAATGGATGAATGATTAAAGAATAGAAGCTAAGAAAAGAATGTGTTGATTATCCATTGTGTGTGTGCTATGTGTAGGTCACTTGCAGGAAGCGACCGTTGCTCAACTAAACTACTGTGAGTAATAATAGTGTAACGATATATTTATTTTTGTATTTCTGTTTATGAATTATGTACCTTGATTGTGCTTGGCATGTCCGAGATAAATTATGTTATGATTTATGTATTATGATTGTGAATGGCATATTTGGGATAAATGGTGCTATGATTCATGTATTTTTTATTGTGAGTGGCACACATTAAATAAATTACAAGTGAATGGAAACGATTGAGCAATGGTACGAGTATGAGTAATGGCATATGAAATGGACCTGAGGTCGTTCTGTTTCCGTTCTATATGATGGCCCTAAGGCCGAGGGAGGTGGAGACATGTCGATGTTCCATCTACCCTACCATGATATGAATTGTTATGATTAAGGGCTCTAAGGCCGAGGGTGATGGAGACATGCCGATGTTCCATCTACCCTATAAAGTCCAGAACAACTGTTGATAAGTTGGGCTTGAGGCCGTTATGTATTATGTTGGGCCTAAGGCCGTTATGGACTATATTGGGCCCAAGGCTATTGTGTATCACGTTGGGCCTAAGGCCGCTAAGTTAGGCCCTAGGCCGTTCCGTCTTATGTGGACCCGAGGCCGTTTTGGAATATGATTATGGGAACATGTATACGTTAAATTAATAACCTCCTTACATTATTATTATTCACTGAGTCTTACTCCGTTTTTTTATGTATATATCTGTAGGTGACCAGCTCGGAGGCCAGCCCTAAGTTAGCTTTAGGAGCCCTTTTTGTTGGGTCTGTTGTGTTAAGCCTTCACAATTGGAGCCTTTTGTCTTGTTCTTTGAATGCCACATGTTTTGTCAAGTCTTTGTGGCTTTTGTTAAACCCTTGGTTAATATGTAAATTTTTTGTTACTAACTCCTTGTATATACCTACATGACGTGGACTTGTATATATATATATGTATAAATTGTGTATGTAAAACCCTTTTAGCTGAATATGTTATTCAATGATCCTGGTATGTAAGCAATGCTCAATGGACATTCTGCTATTTATTTGTTTCCGCTTAAGGCCCCATATTTGAATAAATAGTTTTGAAATTTTGTCTTTGAGGCTTGAGTGCAGGCCGGTCATGACTTAAACTTTTAGGGGTGGGTTTGGGTCGTGACAATATCCTTACAAAAGTACTACTCACAGTGGGCGGGTATTGATGATAGACCTCGGTTGACCACATACACAACACATAGCACAAGTTCTCATTGAAGTACACATCCAAAACAAGTAACTATCTTAATTCATTTCCTTTACGCGTGTTTCTAGGTTGTTATTTGATTATGGATGTTTAAATGAGGCTTAAGAATGCCTAAATGAGCATCAGGATGCAACAATGCACTTAAAAGTGTTAGGCAAATTTTGCTGAAAATAGGGTATTTGCTCAAGCGCACACTTGGTCGCTCAAGCGGTCTAACTGTATGCAAAGGTTCACTCGCACGCACACTTGGTCGCTCGAGCCCTCTGTAAAGACTGCAAAAGTACTGGATGCTCGATTTTTACGCTCGACGATCACTCGATAGTCGCTCAAGCCAAGTACTAAGAAAAGTGGGTTCACTTGAGCGCTCATTTGGTCGCTCGAGCCAGCAGCCAAATGTCTGAAAAAGTACTAGATGCCTTCAAAGTTCGCTTGAGCCATTGTTCCTTCGCTCAAGCGAACTATGTGAATTCTGGGGTTTCCATATTTGAGTTTGAAGTTCAAAACAATGTTTTCATGTCCAAGACTTGCATGGTTGGCCTCAAAAGCTTAGAAACTCATTATAAAACATGAATTGTTGGAAATTATGGAACCATGATCTCAAATACTCTTTGAATTCTTCAAAACAAAGCTTAACACATCTTGTTTGAAACATGCATGTATCAAATTCAACTCTCTTCTTTCTAAAAACATATATAAATGGAATGTTGAGTGCAAAAACATGAAGAACTCTAAGAAATAACTTGAGTGAGGCTCATGCATGTGTGAATTTGACAAAACAAAGTTCAAAAAATGAAGGATCATGCATGCATGTACACAATTCACTTGAATTCACTAAACTCTTGTTGATTCATGCTTAATTCTTTCAATTACATGCAAATGGTCCTACAAAATAGTGAATTCATCTTCCTACATGGATTAACTTCATGAATTATAGGAGAGAATCATACCTAGAGCTTGAATTAGGCCTTAGTTAAGCTTACTCTCTATAATCTCCCTTGATTTCTCTTGAATTCTTCTTCTCTCTACAATGCTGAATTCTCTCTCTAACTCTCAATTTGCAGCACAAGTTTGATGTCAAAAATGAAGCCTAAGTTGATTAGCGCGCACACACACACACATATATGTATAAGGTAATTAAGGCTTCACTAATCACATATGATTAAGACTAATCAAGTGGGCTTAAATCTAACAAATTATGATTACTTTATTCTAATTATTTGATCCAAATCAAACTTTAATCAAACTTACCATATGATTCTAAAAATTCTAACTAGCCTATTGAATTAACCAATTCTGGTTTCTGAATCCATTTGGGCTTTCAATTTTGAATTCTAAGTCGGCAATTACACAGATAACTCATAAATAAACAGATAAGTGTTAAATAAACACATAATTATTCAATTTATGACCAATCAAATATTATGGAAAAATAATACGAAGGTTGGGGTCGTTACACCATATCCCCACAACGATTTTCAAAAGCCCATTTGGAAAACCCCTCTTTTGATTTCAAACTCAAATCCTACCATAGGTTTTCTCAAAAATCCCCATATCATTAACCCTTTTCAAAGAGCAAATAACTAAGCTAAAAATTATATAAAAGAGTCCAAGAAATCCCTATCTCAAATTAGAAGACAAGGAGAAACGATAGGTAGAACTTGACAGAGCCTAAAACGCTAATTTCTCTGATTAGAACGAAGCCCTCGGCGTGCTTTATCTTTTACTCCAAAAGACCAAGGTGAAGAAATCAACGAATTGAGAGTATTTGGAGCTGGCGTACAAGAACTAGAGAGAGAGTGTGTGTGAAGATCTAGAATTTTGAAGTGTTTGGAGAGAGAAAGAGAGAAAGAGATGAAAAAGTGACTGAAAGTGGCTTCCTCTTGGACTGATATAAACACAAACCGCTCGAGCGACCAAAACACTGCTCGAGCGAACAGACACAATAAGTGACACCGCTCAAGTGACCAAAATCACTACTCAAGCACACAATGACCCTCTTTCAATAGTTTTGCAGACTGCAAAAGATCGCTCGAGCACAAGAAGTGTCGCTCGAGCGTAGATATCACACTCTCAGTAGTTTTACAAACTGTAAAAAACCGCTTGAGCGTAGGAATGGTCACTCGAGCGAGCGAGCAAGCAAAATTCTGGGCAACAACTCTTTGAAAAACTAACCTCCTAGCCTGTTTCAAACGCAACCAAAACTCCCAATAGCCAAACTCAACAAGCAACAAGATGGAAATGTAATAAGCAACAGTTAAGTACATGGGTTCTCGGATCCGAAAGCAACGAATGGGTCGAGTCTAAACCAGAATCGTTATAATCTCCCCCCTTAAGGAATTTTGTCCCCAAAATCTAAAATCAACTAACATTTAAAGAAAATGAAACAATTCCCATATCATTCAGATTTGTAAAAGGGATACATCGAGTTTCTCAACACCAACTATCATAGTTCAATTTTTTCCAAAACATATACAATGTTCAAATATTACAACATTTACAAAATTTTCAACATAAGTTTCAAATATTAACAAATAGGTTCGGATACTTCTCACGGATTTCTACTTTACGTTCCCAGGTCCCCTCTTCAACCCTGTGTTGTCGCCACAACACCTTAACCAATGGAATAGTCTTGCCTCGCAAGACTTGGTCTTGAGAGTCTAAAACCTATACCGGTCTCTTTTCATACGAGGCATCTCCATCCACCGCTAACTTGGTCCAATCCAACACGTGTGAAGGATTAGGTTTGTACTTCCGTAGCATATAGATATGAAACACGTCATAAACCCCAGAAAGTTGGGGTAACAAGGCCAAACGATAAGCCACTTCCCCGATCTACTCTAGAATCTCAAAAGGCCCAATAAATCTAGGGGACAACTTCCCGCTCTTCCCCAATCTCATTAAACCCCATCTCAATTATATTTTCAAGAACACATAATTTCGATTAGTTTAGGCCAAGCACCAATATATATATATATATATGTTAAGTAGTGCTTAAGCTCATACATTTTTTAGCTCTCCTTCAAGTCTTGGCTGAGACATACACTTTAGAGAGAGAGAGAGAGAGAGAAGTGAGAATTAGAGAGAGAGGGAGCTCGGGAATTGCATGGTGATTAAAGAATTGGGAAGATTAACTCAAGAACTTGCTAAGATTTAGAAGATTCGAAGGTTCTAAGTAAGTAACCAAACCCTCATTCATAAGTTTAAGCTCGTAAAAATATGAATTGAAAGTAAGTTAGCTAAGATCATGAATTAAGCTAAGATGATAGAAAACATGATCAAGATGTATATGCATGTAGAAATTTGAAATGATTACATTTGAACATAAAGCATGTTAATCATGTTAAATTGAGGGTTGTTTGGTACATGCATGCATGAATTGTTATGTTTTGAGGTCCAATCTTAAGTCTCAAAGCTTGTAAATGCATGATAAAGAACATGGGTTATATATATCAAGTGTACGGTTCGAATTTTGTTGAATCCATGGAATTGTGAACTATGGGTTGAAATTAACTTCAAATATATGTATTTGGAAGTGTTCTTGCATATTTGGGTGAGTCAAGCATGAAATTGGACCGTTGAATGTGTGTTTGTAGCTCGAACAAAATTCTGGAAAACCCAAAATTCGTGTAGGTCGCTCGAGCGAAGAAACTATCGCTCGAGCGTAAAATGCAAGCTCCCAATACTTTTATAGTCAATTGCATGGTGGCTTGAGTGGCAAAAGTTACGCTCAAGCGAACCCTGTTTTGAACTACTCTTGGCTCAAGCGACCAGTTCTTACGCTCAAGCCTAAAATTCAAGCAACTAGTACTTTTGCAATCTTTATAGACTGCTTGAGCTACCAAGTGTGCGCTCAAGCGAGCCCTTTGCAAATTGTTTGACTGCTCAAGCAAACAATGTTGCGCTCGAGCGAAAAGCCCTATTTCAGGAACTTTTCAAAAGATGTTTTATGTTTTAATTTCCGTTCTCTTTCATTTCTGAGCATTCTTAGGCACGCATTGAGCATCCTAAATGAATTAAAGGACACAAAAGAAGCATAAGAAAATTAAGCAAGCTAAAGAACAGATTGAATCGTTTTATGACCCAATGTGTTGTGAATTATGTAAGGTCAAGTGCAAGGACAAATCAAGCACTAGAACACTATGAGTAATATCTTAGTAAAAATATTTTGTGTACGCATTATTTTCTAAATGTTACCCATGTGGTAAGTGATTAATGTATGAACATGAAATGGGCCTAAGGCCGTTCGGTAAATTTGACAAGGATATGGATTGGGCCTAAGGCTGTTTTGTATGATTGATAAATTGACCAAAGGTCGTTTCGACTAAGAATGTGGATCATGATCATGAATACAGTTATGCGCATAAATTGATTATAATAATGTTAGACCCAAGGTCATTTTGCCCTTTTGATATGCCTTGAGCATAAAGTAGTGGACTCGAGGTCGTTTTGTAACAACGGACCTAAGGTTGTTTTGTAATGATGGACCTAAGGTTGTTTTGCATATAATGGATGGACCCGAGGCCGTTTTGTATATGAGTTGGACCCTAGGTCATTTTGTACACAGATGTGATGTATTGGACCCAAGGTTGTTTTGTATACGGATGTGATATACTGGACCCAAGGTCATTTTGCTTTGTTATGATTCATAAATCTAACATGAATGAGAAGAGTATTTCAAATGTTTACATTACAAGTATGATCTATTCAATGAATCTCATTCATTAACCCCTTTTACTCTGGTATTATTCACTGGGCGTTAACTCACTCTTTATTTATATGTATGTAGATGAGCAGCAGGATGTCCAGCCTAGTCCTAATGACCTATGAGAAAACCAAGGTTTGAGAGGTCAACCAAGATCGCCTCATGAAAGAGGCTTTATTTTTGTTTTTGTTCTTCTTTTGTTTCTTTTGTAGTCATGTTTGACCAAGTTTGTATATAACCTTGGTTTTGTTAAGACTACTTTTGAATGATCTTGGACATTTATAATATGCTTATGTATGTAATGTGTGAGTTATTATATACGCGAGAAATTTTTTTATTATGCCAGGTATACACAGCTCATTGGACAATTTCTGCATTTTACTTCCGCGTTCTGGCCCCTTATTATTAATTATAATTTGTTTTTGGTCTGAGGCTGTAGGTAATCTCATGATTACTGGCCGGTTATGATCCTAATCTATAGGGGCGGGTTTGGGTCATGACATGTTGGCTCGATCACGTTGGCTTGACCAACTCCCTCTTCTTGTGCCAAATCATCCAGTAATGGCACCTCTTATCGCCTAGGCCTACCACGCCTACTACCACTACATCCACGTCCTGACATCCTAATAAAGATAACACAACAGATTAGCACATTCACAAATGTGCTGAAGCTAATTCACTCACGTCCTAATGTGGTGGACAATAATTAATTCACTCCACTTAAGCACTTAATCAAATAAACACAAATGAATTTCCTTTCTAGATAGTGACCGTCAAGCGACATTGCTAGAGTTCCAGTTAGAAATAGCAGTGACCAAGTGCTCTTTTAACAGGGCTTTTAGAAACTCGTAGACCCAATAAATATCTAAGAAATTAAATTACATACTCATTCAGTCACATAAGCATTTTATCATATAGCATACCAGGTCTATTCCTAATACCATCTAGCAAGAGAATCCATTGTGATAAAAACCACATCCCACGATTTCAAAGTATTCTAGCTCGGTAGCTCTGATACCAAGTTCTAACGCCCCGAAATAATTAACATTCACCCAACTCATAATAGTGCTACAATTGATCAACAACCTCATAACTTCTATTCATTTTATCTTTGATCATTACAAAGGATGACATATGCAATATATATTCACCAATCTTAGATTCTAAATCTATAGCATACACTACAACAAAAAGTATAATTAATAACATTTGTTTATAGCATTTTTTTTATAAATGTTATAAAATAAAAGGTATACATAGCATTTTTTAATAAAATGCTATTAAAGATTTTTGAATAATAACATTTAATTTTTTAAAGCATTTTTTTATGTTTTAATAGCAATTGAAAAACAATATTAAAGGTTGCCTAATATGGAACTTTATTCTATAGGTTATAGTAAAGAAAGAATGCTACAGAAACCCTGAAAAATTTGCGCTCTAAATTTGCCACAATTTTTCCATTCAGTTTCCATCTCTTGCACGACCCCCTCTCTTGTGTTGTATTTCTTCCAAGTAAAATCACAAATCGAGCATAAAAAAAAAACCGTAGAAAACACTTGGAATTCGTTTAAGGTTTTTACGTTTGATTTGGAAAGTTTGTGTCTCCGATTGGACGAGTTGGTCGATTTACTGGATCTGAGCTGTAGAGAGTTGAAGCTTTGTTCTTCGTCGTTGAAGTTTATTAGGTAATTTGATGTTTTATGTACTTCTTTCTCTTTGGACGAAATTTTTTGTTTTTCAGAAAATTGAACCAAAAAAAAAAAAGGAAGAAGAAACACTCAGTGCTCTGTTATTATGAGATATGTTTGCTTGCTGAGAAATTGTAGGAAAGTAAATGAGAAATGTGAATTTTTTTTTTTTTGGATGATTTGATTTTAATTTAGTGAGAGGTACATTAACCATTTCTGTGATTTTAATATGAAGTTGAAATGAGTTTTTCATCTTCTTGAAGGTTTTTCTTCAATTTTTATTCTGGTTTTGTATTGTACAATGTTTTTGAATAGTAGTGTATTATTTGGATTGTTGAAATTGTCTACATAGGTGGTAAAGTTATATAGGGTCATAGTTTCTCTGATATCTTGCACTAGTATATATTATTTATGCCTCTTAGGTGCTTGATAAAATGCCACAAGGAGTGGCTGACTCTTACTATACTTGTATATTATTTTCTTGTGAGTTTTTTTAATATCTGTATCTATATCTATATCTACATCTGTATATATATATATATAACAAAACCACTAGATATGAAATTTATCATGTTATTATATATAAGAAATCACTAAGGAGATGAAAAGTTTGGTGAAACAAAAATGTTATATATAGCAACAATGACACAAAAAAATTCTAGAGTTTTTTTTTTTGTTTTTCCAGTTTTTAGAGAAAAAAATTCTAGTTTATGCTAAAATGCCAATAAGGTTGGCTACAAGTAGATATCATATCAGTACATTGTATTTGATGGTAATATTTCCAACCATTTGTGAAAGTTATGTGTGAAAGTTTTTCTTCTATCCATGCCATCATTAAAAACACAATGGGTTTTAATATGAAGTTGAAATGAGTTTTTCATCTTTTTGAATGATTTTCTTCAATTTTCTAGCCTAGGAAAAACTGGGTCAAACATTCTAGTTTTGTACAATGTTTTTGAATAGTAGTGTATTATTTGGATTGTTGAAATTGTCTACATAGGTGGTAAGGTTATATAGGGTCATAGTTTCTCTGATATCTTGCATTTGTATATGTTATTTATGCCTCTTAGCTGCTTAATAAAATGTCACTAAGAGTGGCTGACTCTTACTATACTTGTATATAGCAATACTATGTAGGCAATTTCACCACATATGTAGACAATTTCAACAATCCAAATAATACACTACTATTCAAAAACATTGTACAAAACTAGAATGTTTGACTCAATTTTTCCTGGGCTAGAAAATTGAAAAAAATCCTTCAAAAATATGAAAAACTCATTTCAACTTCATACTAAAATCCATTGTGTTTTTAATGATGGCATGGATAGAAGAAAAACTTTCATACATAACTTTCACAAATGGTTGGAAATATTGTCATCAAATACAATGTACTGATATGATATCTACTTGTAGCCAACGTTATTGGCATTTTAGCATAAACTATAATTTTTTTCTTTGAAAACTGGGGAAAAAAAAAATTTCTAGATTTTTTTTGTAATAACCCGACCATCTTATATGTTTTAAGCCTTTAATTATATGTGTAATTATATGCTTGATGTGAAATTGTGTTTAATTATGTGAATTCTATGATTATGGAATTATATCTGTCGATTATGAGAAAAATCTATTAAAATTGAGACGTTTGGACTAGAAATTGGAAGTCTTAGGAGCGCGATAATTCAAATTGACTTTACAATTATGATTGGCATGATTTTTAAGACATAATATGAATTTTTGTAAAAATTTGATTGGTAATGAATTAGATTGATTAAATGGGCTCAAATCTTTTATTTGGACTTATAACTTAAAAACTTGAGAGAAAGAATGAGGCAATATAGAAGATTTAACTCATCAACATAAAAATATCTCTTGGAGGAGACTTAGAGAAGAGAAAGAAGGAAAGGAAGAAAAGAGCAACTAAGGCTTGGAATTTGGAGATTTTGGTAGGAGATTCAAAGAATAGAGAACAAGGTCATGTGCAGGAAGGGACTACTGCTCATCTACATCACTATGAGTAATAGTAGTGTTACGATATGTTTTATTCACATATTTATTTACTTTGCTAATGAATGTCATATGTTATATGAGTTATGTTTGATAGAATAATTGGAATGAGTAAACAATGACATATGAGATATGGACCCAAGGTCGTTTGTTTCCATTGTAAATAATGGGCCCAAGGCTGTTCTGATATGGACTACTTATGACTCATGGCCTTACGACCAAGGGAGATGGAGACATGTCGATGTTCCATCTACCTTATTCGTTATAAACAGCTGCTAATATGTTAGGCCTAAGGCTATTATGTATTATATTGGGCCTAAGGCCATTCTGTATTATGTTGGGCCTAAGGCCATTCTGTATAATGTTGGGCCCGAGACCGTTTTGCTACGAATTCATGACTGAGACAAGCAAATAACCTATGAAATTATATGCTACGTATCTTATGCTTGTTCACATGAATCTCCTTACATTACTATTATTCACTGAGCCTTGCTCACTCTATATTTATGTATGCTATGTAGGTGATTAACCCGGAGGACAACCCTAGGTCGGCTCCAGGAGCCTTTTGCTGGACTAGTTTTGTCGAGTCACCCGAAGTGGCCCTTTTGTTTTATTTTGAGGAGTTCGGTGTGGTGGCATATTTTGTCAAATCTTTTGAATGACTTGTCTTGTATTTAACTTTCGGGTTGCTACCCTTTGTATAGACTTACATGTGTGAACTTAGTGGAATATAAACGGTATATGAAAATCTTATATATACATATATATGATATGTTGTGTTAAGATCCTGGCATTTAGACATAGCTCAATGGATATTTATTTTGATATTATATTTGCTTCCGTTCAGGCCCCAATGTTGAGTAAAACTTAAGGAAATTTGGTTTTGAGGCCTAAGTACAGGCCGGTCATGTCCAAACTTTTTGGGGTAGGTTTGGGTCGTGACATTTTTTGTGTCATTGATGCCATATATAACATTTTTGTTTCACCAAACTTTTTATCTCCTTGGTGATTTCTTATATATAATAACATGATAAATTTCATATATAGTGGTTTTCTTTATATATATATATATATAGACAGAGATGTAGATATAGATATAGATACAGATACAGATATTAAAAAAACTCACAAGAAAACAATATACAAGTATAGTATGAGTCAGCTACTCTTTGTGGCATTTTATCAAGCACCTAAGAGGCATAAATAATATATACCAGTGGAAGATATCAGAGAAACTATGACCCTATATAACTTTACCACCTATGTAGACAATTTCAATAATCCAAATAATACACTACTATTCAAAAACATTGTACAATACAAAACCAGAATGAAAATTGAAGAAAATCCTTCAAGAAGATAAAAAACTCATTTCAACTTCATACTAAAATCACAGAATGGTTAATGTACCTCTCACTAAATTAAAACCAAATCATCCAAAAAAAAAAAAAATTCACATTTCTCATTTACTTTTCTACAATTTCTCAGTAAGCAAACATATCTCATAATAACAGAGCACTGAGTGTTTCTTATTCTTTTTTTTTTTTTTTTTGGTTCAATTTTCCAAAAAACAAAATATTTAACCCAAAGAGAAATAAGTACACAAAACATCAAATTACCTAATAAACTTCAACGACAAAGAACAGAGCTTTAACTCTCTACAACTCAGATCCAGTAAATCGACCAACTCATCCAATTAGAGACACAAACTTGCCAAATCAAATGCAAAAACTTGAAACAAATTCCAAGTGTTTTCTAGGGTTTTTTTTGTATGCTCGATTTGTGATTTTACTTAGAAGAAATACAACGCAAGAGAGAGGGTCATGCAAGAGATGGAAACTGAATGGAAAAATCGCAGCAAATTTAGAGTGCCAATTTTTTCAGGGTTTCTATAGCATTTTTTCTTTGCTATAACCTATAGAGTAAAGTTTCGTGTTAGGCAACCTTTAATATTGTTTTTCAATTGCTATTAAAACATAAAAAATTGCTATAAAAAATTAAATGTTATTATTCAAAAGTCTTTTACAGCATTTTATTAAAAAATGCTATGTATACCTTTTATTTTATAACATTTATAAAAAAATGCTATAGACAAATGTTATTAATTATACTTTTATCTTGAAAATTGTAATAAAATTGTATAACATCAATGGTGATTTAATTTTGTAATTATTTGTGATTATTGTGAAAATTAACCAAAATAATCAACGGAGTGTACAAAATTAACGGTTGACAGTTAATACCGGTTGTTCAAGGTGAGCCTTGATATTTGGAGAATTCTTATGTAAATTTGTGTCTCGAAACCCTACGATGGCACGAGATTTATTTGAACCATTTTCGATATTCGATTTTGGAATAAGGGTGAATGTGAAGGTAGCACATATGGAGGTCACGTACCCTTGGCGAACCGTTCCCTTGGGACAGACCATGGATGCCATTGCTTGGGTATGTAACTCTGAACATGGGCGTCCCTAATAGTTACAATTAGTAACACTTGAATAGTTAACTGTGGCCATGGCTTAGTGGTTGGTAAGTTAAATCTCTTTGGAAACACTTAGAGTGTCACCTAAATTATTAAAATTGTTGGAATTATTGTAATGGTTGTAATTTATATTTGGATAAATTAGACTTTGCACCCCTGCATTTTACATCAAATCCCACTTTGGCCCCTACACATCAAATTGTGACAATTAACCCCTTGCACTTTTGGTCAAGTGTCACTTTGGCCCTTTTGTTAGCCTCATTGTTAACAGAGGTTAGTCACATGAAAAACATATGAGGATAAATTACACTTTGCACTCCTACACTTTACATAAAATCCCACTTTAGTCCCTATACATCAAAATTGTAACACTTAACTCCCTAAAGGATAACTTCTGTTAGACTCACTATTAACAGAAGGGCCAATGTGACACTTGACCAAAAGTGCAGGGGGTTAAGTGTCACAATTTGATGTGTAGGGACTAAAGTGAGATTTTGTGTAAAGTACAGGGGTGCAAAGTGTAATTTACCCTTTATATTTGCAATTATATTGTTATATCGTGTTTATAATCTCATTATTTTCTCTTAAAAATAGAGGTAGGTTTGTTGTTTTTTCTTACTGTGTTATGAAACTCATGGAATGTGTTTTGTTGCCCTGACGTTTTATGCCAGATTTTGACAATGAAGGAATTGAAGTTGAAAACGGAGTTGACACTAACATAGAGCCTTGGTTGACTTGAAGCCATGACTAGAGCAGAATAAATTTTATTATATTATGTATTAGCTATTAAGGATTTTATAATTTTGTTTAATGTTGTATTTGGACATTTTAAGTTTTTATTAGGTATTGTTTGAACTTTTGGTTGTATGAGAGTTAAAATTTCCAATTAAAATGTTAAGTTTTTAATTTAGTAAGTTAGTTTATTTAATTTCTCTTGATGTTCCAAAATTTTTGGGGCCCCACACGTTATGTTGTGGAACATCATTATTGGGGTGGCTTCTGCTAATGGGTGTCATGCCGAAGCACGTGAATTGTTTCAAGAGATAAAATTAGGGTCTGGATTTATGCCAAATGTTCTTGGAATGCAATCATTACTAGTTTTGCTTATAGACACAACAATTGAGAAGCATTGGATATATTTAGGTTAATGATTGATGCAGCCATAAAACCAAACCCGGTCACACTTTCTAGTATGATACTAGTGTTGGTTGAATTAAATTGTTTCCTTGCCGAGAAAGAACTTCATTTATTTTAGTATAAGAATAGGAATGGAATTTGATATATTTGTCCCCAACTTATTGATTGATATGTGTACAAAATTAGGGCACTAGCGGAGGGAGGAGGAGGGCTAGATGTTGCCATGGGCCATGGCCAGAGAAGTTGTAGAATGCAAAAAGGAGAAAGGCTTTAGGGCTTAGAAACAGAGAGGAGTGAAAAGAGAAAGGGGGAAGTTGCAAAGAAGTTTGTGGAAGTTGATAGCGGAGGAGAGAGAAGGGTGAGTTTGGATAGGAGATGGTGAGTTTGAATCTATGTTTTGAAATTTGGGGTCAAAATGTAATTTTTTTAAAAAAATTTCCCGTTTAAAAATGACAGTAGGGGGTAAATTGATACAATTTCAAAAACTTTAGGGGTAAAATTGAAATTATTTGAAATCTGGGAATGTAATTGATCATCGAGACTAAGCATAGGGATAAAAATGAAATTTTATCTTCCTTAAAAGGCAATTTTTTACTAACCCTCTTTTTGTGGATAAGGGATTTTTGTGATTCTATGGACTTCTTGAGAAATTTTGCATCCTTATGGATACTAGGTAGTTCTCTTTTGATTTTATTTTTGTATATACATATAGTGTGCCAAAAAAAATGCATTATAGAATTAAAAAAAAAGAAAAAGAAAAATGCATTATAGAAAAAAGAAAAATTAGTTAAAAGTAACATTACATGCATTATAGAAAAATGCTAGCAGATGAAACTTATGAGTAGTGTTGTGAAAAATATAACTCAACTCGTTAAAATCACTCAATTTGCTTTGTTAACTACAGTTTGAAAGAAGAGTAATGTTAGGAGTATTAAAATTTTACAAAGATTTTACTAAATGTCTTGTATGAATGTGAGTCCCACAAAATTATGGAATTCACAGTTATATGAGATATTTGATAAAATAGAAAATTTAAAATCTCTAACATTTTTCTTAAAAGAATTAATGAAATGAGTTAAACGAATTGTATTATGTTCAAAGACGGTCAATTTGATTTGGATTTAAAATTTTAAAATTGCATTTGTAACCAACATAACTCATAGTAATTAATTTATTGACTTCTCCGTCTTTTACCTCTCATGCAATGTCAAAGAAAATCTACTCTGAAGTGCTTTTTGATAAAGTTGAAAGTTGAAAATTGAAAATTAAAAATTAAGTATTGAAAATTGAATGTTAAAATTTTTTAAGTTAAAAAGTTGTTTGATAAAAATTTAAGTGCTGAACTAAAAAAAAAAAAATTTATTTATATGTATAAAATCAAATTTAAAATTTATCATTTTCAAGTTGAATATTTCAATTTTTATATTATGATGGTGGTGGTGGTGGTGGCGGTTGTGGCATAGTGGTGGTGGTAGCGGTGGTAGTGGTAGTGTTTATGGCAACAATGATAACGGTGATAAAGGTGGTGGTAGTAGTGGTGGCATGATGATGGTGGTGGTGGTAGGGATAGCGGTAGCGGTAGCAATAGTGATAGTGATGGTTGTAGTTGTGGTAGTAGTGGTAGCTATGGTGGTGGTGGTGGCGGCAGTGTCATAATGGTGGACTGGTGGTGGCAGCGATAGCGATAGTGGTGGTGGTGGTGGTAATAACAGTAGTGATGGTGGTAGTGGTAATAGTAGTGATGGTGGTAGTGGTGGCGGTGGTAGCGTCAACGATAGTAGTGGTGGTGAGTTTATAATAGTATATATCGATACTTATGTTTAATATTTATAAATTCAGTCAAAATTAAGTAAATTTCATATAATTTAAAATTTTGTTAAGTTGTAGCCTACATTTTAAAATACACTTAAATTTTCAAGTGATATCAATTATTATTAAATAGACGTAATTAATTATCACTTAATACATTCAATTTTAAGTGTCGGATAAATTTGAACAGTTAGATTTGTAATACAAGAAATTAAAAAAAAAAAAAGTAACTATAAATTATCATAGGGAAATTTATTGGAAAGTTCTATTTTGGGAACTTTTGTACCATTTGGTCCCATGTTTTAAATGGTTGATTGAGGAGTTCTTATTAGATGTAGTGTGTGACCAGTAAGTCCTTTTCCAAACATGGATGGGTATTGGTTAGACAGATATACCATCACTAGTTAATTGGAGAAGTTTGGTTTTTTTTAGAATGTGTGACATGTATGGTGTGATATTCCAATGTAGTAAATATTAATGTGACACTCCAACGATGGGATACTTTAAAAAAATTAAAAACTCTTTAGTATACTTTTTCCAAATGTGACAACGTGACAAATATGATGTGACACTCTAAAATTTTTACTCATCCTTAATGTACTTTTTCCAAATGTGACAACGTTGTAGGTATGATGTGATACTCCAAAAAAAATAAAAAACTCCTTAGTATACATTTTTCAAATGTGACAACGTAGCGAGTATGTTGTAACACTCTAAAAAAATTAAAAACTCCTTAGTGTGCTTTTTCTAAACGTGACATGTGACATTCCAACGTGGTAGACCCAACTTGATTGAGTTGCGGCGTGTCTTCACGTCACGCGCCAAAAAACGATTTAGTAAGGAATTCACGTCCCACATTGCACGTGTTAAAAACAACCAAACGTTAAAAAGCTATTAGTGCGCTTTTCGAACAACGTGAAACACAAACACCCCACCACCTCTTTGTCATGACCTGAACCCGCCCATATGGATTAGAGTCATAACCAACCAGTAACCATAGGATTACCTACGGCGTCAGTCAGAAATCAAATCATATTTAATAATAAGGGCCAAATTGCGGAAGTAGAATTTGAAAAGACTGTCCAATGAGCTGTGCATACAAGGCTTAACCAAAAACTTTTCTCATATATGTAATAACTCACACTATACAATCATCCATAGCATGTATTACATAAGTCCAGGATTATACAAAAGTCATTATTAACAAAAACCAAGGTTATATACAAATTTGATCATACATGACCATAAAAGAACAAAAAGGAAAAGCAAAACAAAAGTGAGGCCTTTTGCGTGAGTGACCTTGGTTGACTCCTCAAAACTTGGTTTCTCATAGCTCACTGGGGCTGGGGCTAGGGCTGGACATCCTGCTGCTCGCCTACATACATATAAATAAAGAGTGAGCCAATGCCCAGTGAATAATACCAAAGTAAAGGAGTTCATGAATGAGATTCATTTAACCAAAATTCGTAACTAAACCTATTGCTTAATATCAACGCAAAACGACCTCAGGTCCATCATATCATATATCGTATCCATATACAAAATGACCTCAAGTCCAATCCATATTTACAAAATGACCTTTGGTCCATTATATGCAAAACGACCTTAGGTCCATTGTATGCAAAATGACCTCAGGTCCAATCAATTCATATTCACATTTGTGCACAGTTTTAGACCCATGATCATGTTCACATTCGCCTTCGTATTCAAGACGACCTTAGGTCCAATCAATTCATATTCACATTTGTGCGCACTTTTAGACCCATGTCATGTTCACATTCGCCTTTGTATTCAAACAATCTTAGGTCCAATCAATTGCTTATTCAGAACGGCCTTTGGCCCATTTAACAGTTATACAAAACGGCCTTAGGCCCAATTTATATCCTCTTCAAATAAACCGAACGGCCTTGGGCCCATTTCACATTCATACATTAATCACTTCGCATATCTCATTGTGAATCAAACGGATAGAATACCCATTTATAGCATCAATTCAGAAGTTTAGAAACTTACCGCATAGGTAACATTTAGAAAATAATGCATACACAAAAATATCTTTACTAAGATATTACTCACAGTGTTCCATCGATGGATTTGCCCTTGCGCTTGACCCTACACATTTCATAACACATTGGGTCACAAGCAGTTCAATCCGTTCTTAACTTGTTTATTTCTCTTAGGCCTCTTTCTTATTTCTTTAATTCATTTACAATGCTCAATGCATACCTAAGAGTGCTTAGAAATGAATGAGAACGGAAAACGGAACACAAAACAGTTTTTCAAAAGTTTCTGAAACAGGGCACTTCGTTCAAGCGCAGCTTTGGTCACGTCTGTAAAACTCTGTAAAAGTACTAATTGGATGATTTTTACGCTCGAACGAGACTTCTGTCACTTAAGCGACGAGCCATGTAAAATAGGGTTCGCTCGAGCACAAGGTTTGCCACTCGAGCTACCGTGCAAATCTCTGTAAAACTTTTGGGAGCTTGATGTTTACACTCGAGCAACACTTTCCTCGCTCGAGTAGACATGTCGAATTCTGGAATTTCCAGAATTGTGTTTGAAGCTCAAAGGTCCAAAGCTCATGTTTTTGTATGGCATGAGAACATACGTAATTTGAGACCAATTGTCCAAAACCATGATCCAATTCCCAAATCATTGAATATTCTTCTTTACAACTTCAAAACACATGCAACCAAGCTTCATAACTACATGGATTGTGCATGCATGTGTAATATAAACTCTAATGCCATTTCAAATGGTAAAAATGAAGGTCAAAATCATGTAGCTCAACAAAATTATGCATGCATGAGTAATTTGGCACCAAATTCTTCATATTAAGTTTGTATTCTACATTAATTTACCAATTCTTCTTTGAATACACATATGCATGAACTTAAACTCATGAATTAGAGTTCAAACACTCACTTGGAGCCTTCAATCCTTCTAATTCTAGCAAATCCTTGAGCCTAGCTTCCCAATTCTTCAATCTTGAAGTCAATTCTCCAAGAATTTGGTCCCTCTCTCTCTCTCTAAATCAAGTGTTTCCCCTCTCTAAAGTGCATAAACTCAGCCAAGAGGTGAGAAATGAGCTCAAAGATATGAGCTAGGCCCCTAATTACCACATATATAGGTCTCGCTAATCATATTGACTAATCAAGGCTTAGGCCTAATCAAATGAACTTAATTAAATCAAATTAATCTAATTATTTTTATCCGAATCAATTTTTAATTAAATTTTACCGTGAACTCTAAAAATTACGCTAATCGCAATGGGACAATCAATTTCGCTTTTTGTCGCCTCTACTGCCTTCAATTTAAATTTTATAACAGAAAATCGAACAGATTTTTCCACGGTGAATGGATAGAAATTCAAAAACACATATAATTAGTACTCAAAATCATATAAAGCACATAATTAAGATTAATTAGCATAACATAGAGTAGGGTTGTCATAACCTTCCTACGTGGTGGGTATGTTGTGATATTCTAAAAAAATTAAAAACTCCTTAGTGTATTTTTCTAAACGTGACATGTGACACTCCAACGTGGCAGACTCAATTTGATTGAATTACTGCGTGTCTTCACGTCACTCGCCAAAAAACAATTAGTAAGTAATTTAAGTCCCACATTGCGCGTGTTAAAAATAACCAAACTTTAAAAAGTTACTAGTGCACTTTTTGAACAATATGACACACAAACACCCCACCACATTTCTCATACATAATCACGTCACCTGTTCGCTAATTGTACTAACAATGGCAAAACAATCAACAAATAATTTAAGGGACAACTCAGTCACCAAAAAATCATTTAGGACCTTATAAATTACAATTCTATAAAATGAGATTTCCTGATCAATTTCCCATTATCATACTATCACTTTTTTATACTTTTTGTATTTGTTTTAAGTAAAAAATAATTACTTTTTTTTTTATACTTTTTGTATTTGTTTTTGACTATACTTTTTGTATTTGTTTTAAGTAGAAAATTTAAAGGATATTTACCAATAAATCTCATCTCACAAACAGTTTTATCGATTGGTCTTAAGGTTATTTCTATTGTTCTGATTAGTCCTATTAGTGGGGGAACATCTTGTCAGTTGATCCTATTTCCTTTGTTTGGTAACATTGAGTGGTAAATTATACCCTTCCTTTTCTTGTTTTACGATTTTGGTAGGATTACTTCCAAACATTTGGTAATTGAAATATTGCTGTACAAGACATTCACATCATTACGTTAGGGATTTTGGGGCTGTTGTTACGTTGGGGGTGTTCAAGATGTGTGATTGTGTGACGCATCAACGGAGATTCCTAAATCGGCCGTGTTTGCATTTCGTGTGTGTGGTAGATGCTTAGTGTATTTGTCTGTCATTTGTGTGCTATGCCATGCATTCCAATTGCATAACATGACACATGGAGTTCATTCAATTTGCAGTGGTTGTGGTACAATTGTGTATGTCACGTCACATATATCATTCAAAGGCAAAAAACATAAAAAGTCTTAGTGCACTTTCTTGATGTGTAATACTAAAATCACGCGCGTAACGTGGCACGTCATAACCATCTACCAACACCTAAACCATGGAAAAGTGGCACATCACCACCACATGCACCAAAATCACCAAACCCATGTATTAGGCGTTGAAGCAGCCTACTTTTAGTGGTATTTATGTCTTTCTACAATAAAAAAGACCAAATGGATCAAAAGAATATTTGTAAGACTAAATAAAACAAATTTTCAACATTTATAATTTATTGGTAACTATCCCAAAATTTAATGGCTTAAGTCAAAAAAATTTAAAATTTAATGGCTTAAGTCAAAAAAATTTAATTAAAATAGGTAATTAAACCACGCTGAAAACCGTATCAACACATTCCGCGTCTCTCATAACCTCCCGCCTCCCGTAGCCTCACCATATCGCGTCGCCGTCCTTCAGCCTCCTCGCGTCACCGCCTTCAGTGGCCGTCTTCCATCTCAGGTATACTTGGTCTCTCTCAGATCAATCTCTCTGTCTCTCTCAAATCTCCTAGGTCTCTTTGTTTTTTGTCTAGGGAGGTTACACAATTTTTGCCACAACTAATTGATATATTTGAAATAAGCTAATGGAAATCAGTGTGAGAGATCTGAGATATGGAATTTGTAACAAATCAGTGTTATATATGGAGCTGTTGGAGCTTGTGGTGTCACCCTCCAATATGATTGCTGTTTGTTCTAGAGAAGGATTTAGGGCCATCTAGATTAGATTGGGTCGGTTTTTTTTTTTTTAATTTTTATTGGGGCAATCCTCCATTTGGTCTTCTTAAGTGTTTGAAGGCTACCTCTCACTTATTTGTTGCCATTTTAAGGTTATTTTTCAATCAGGTTATAATTTCTAACCGACCGGTCGATTTTTTTGTGGTGGCAAGTTGGTTATCAATCTGCCATCCGCGGTTTGGTTATATTTTTATCCTTAAACTGCACTGTGCGCATCCCTACTTATGACACTACTTCAGTCGCTAATTAGCGGTGCTCTTGGCAAGAGAGGGTGGGCTGTGTATGGTGTGGATTTTGGAAGAAGCTTGTCCAGTTTGGGAAGGGAAGGGGGTTTAATTGATTAAAAAGAAGAATCTACCTCAACCAATATGCCCCCTTAGGTAAGACCACACGAAAAACAAAAGAGAAATTCTACAATTGGGGATAACTTGGTTACATGGAATTGCTTCTTCATTGTCAGTAACAATTTGCTCGCCACGTCAGATTTGTCAACCAAGAAGTGTGTGGTATGCGACTCGCAAGATATGAGTCCCATGACTGAACAAGCAGCCCATGAGTTGATCTCAAAGGTTTGCATGTAGATCTGAGTTTGACATCAATTTTGTTCTTTATATAAAGTGATTTTTTGGATATACTGTTTGTCATTTAGGTACTTATCAAAGGGGGAAAAAATTCTGTTGTTTAGGTGCCTGAATGGAACTTGGTCAATGAAGGTGGTAGACTGAAGTTAAGTCGGTCATGGAAAGTCAAGACCTTCTTGAAAGGTTTGGAGTTCTTTCAGGCCATTGCTTACGTTGCTGAAGCAGAAGGTATCTCACTAATCTCAGATCATAATTCGCCTACCTTTCTGGCACTCTTTTAAAATCTTGACTTATGGGTTTGTGTGTGTTTTTAATGCATGTTGGAGTTGATGTGCCTGCATTCATATTTATCTTTGGTTATGAATGCAAATAATTGGTCTTGATGAACACACAATCTGAAGCCACAGTTCCAATCCAACGTCGTTATCTTAAACAAAATGCACCTTGTCTTTGATGTTGATGCCTACAATGATGTGACCATGTAGTTGAGGAAATACTAAAACTGGAATGTATCTAAATTGACATGCATTGAAGACATTACAAATTCTAGAGAACAAGTTGAACAACCTTTTTACTTGCCTTTAGCATTTTGTTATGAATGGTCAATTGCTCGTTCAAGTCATGCTTGTTCATTCATATACAAGTATTTCTGCTTCTTCATGCTATACTCATCATTTCATCTAGTAGAAAGGAGCTAGAAAATATTAAGTCTATTGAGTTGGTAATAGTGAACCACCATTTTAGAATTATTTTTCATATATGATTGATTAATTTTGCATGATCTGTTTAGTGATCCATTAACTTGGTAAATACATATTGGTACATCCACGGACATATGTGAAATGCTGTAGAAAGGATCTAGAAAATATTGAGTTTAACATGTTGGAAAGAATGATTCACCATTTTAGAAATTATTGAACATAAGATCAAAGCATATTTTAGCATTGTCTGCGTAGTGATCCATTAACTTGTTACACACACATATTGGTACATCTATGGACATATATGAAATGCTAGTTACTAAAACTGGTTACCTAAGTATTTTTTATCTAATTAACTCTTCTCGAGCTTATCCTCTTGAGCTGTCAAATAGACTGTTTCCTTGGCCTACCTTCTCTTCGGTCTTCCCTTGTTCTTGCAGTGCTTCCATTGGATCTAAATCAGCTCTATACTAGTGGATCCACTAGATCTGCTTAATAAGACTTAGAAGACCATCTTAGTTCACTTTTCCTCATTTTTTACTGATGCCACCTGGAACTTCTAACAGAACAGATGCCTTCATTTCTTTCTTAGTTTTATTTGGTTGCATGCTTTTGCAAAGCTATCACAAATTTGTTCGTCCTTTAAGTGAGATTTTGGGATCCAGATTTGTGCATAATGCAGTCAAGAAAGAGGCTTGGAATAGTAGTTGTCTCTCAAGATAGAGCACATGCATGCATGCTCATTAGCATTCATGTAAAACTTTCGAGGTTGAGAGTGGCTTTAGGTTTAATAGGTTCACCTCCAAAATGAAATTCTTAACCAGGGTGGGTTTTGCTCTTTTGATGAGTTCAACCTTGTTAAAGTATATCAATAGCCATGTAATACCTAAGTTATATAAATCTTAGTTTGGTATTCTTCTCAAAGGGAACATTAAATTGAATTGTGATGGTTTTGTAATAGTGCTGCAAATGAACCAAACTATTTACAAACGTGCTAAGGCTCAACTTGACAATTGTCTCGTTCAAGTTTGTTCAACAATTTAATGAACCAAGCTTGAGCCCAATTTCCAAGTTTATGTGGTTGCTGTCCACACAAGGTATAGCTTGACTTGTTAGTGCTCATGAACATGCCTTAATGGCACAAGGGTAAAATTTTAGTGTTCAGTGGTTGCTTCAGTAATGCTGAAATTTTGAATACCATTAACCAATGTGCTATTCGACAGTGACTTTTGGTGGAATGTCATGGTATATATAGACTCTCAGCATAAGCATTACTTTTATTTGTTTTTTGAAACTTGCAACCAGAAACATTTTGAAAAGTTTCCAAGATACTAAAATTAGAGCCTAGGACTATTAGAACTTGAACACTTGTGCATATATTAAAATCCATTTACATGTTAGGGAATTACCCGTACTAGCACCAAGCATAACATTAATATAAAGCAGCAGAAACGCTGGACTTTTGGGGATGCTTTTAATTGATTTTTGTGGCTAAAAGGTGGTAAAAGCTAAACAAACTGCTTTTAGGATTTATATGTGGTAACAAAAGCGTAGGATTTTGATAATGAAAATACAAAAGTTTTGGTGTTGTTTGAGGACTTTGGGCACTGTGAATAGAAACAATGCGTGGTTCAGTTTTTTTTTTTTTTTTTTTGGGTGCTATAGGCCCACGAGAAAAATTGTGCAATTTTGTAAAATAAGGTTTAAAAGAGGAAAATAAAAGCTAGGCAAATTTGGTTCTATGGTTTTAGAGGTTAGTGTAGAGAAATTATAAAGAAGAAGAAGAAACCTCTATGAACTACACAATCACGAAGAAGCTTCAAAATCTTAGTTGCACAATGCAGGGGCGGCAGAGCGAGGGCATATAGAGGTTTCTAAGGTGGGAACTGCATATATTTTATATATTAAATGTATAAAAATATTCTAACAATTATTTTTTTCTATTTAGTTGTAATATGTGTTAAAATTTGAATTATTATTGGAAATTGATGTCAACTACAAATTGATTTTGTTAAGTATAAATAAATATTATGTAACTAGAAAGTACTAGAATAAATTTGAGTTGTTTTTCTTTTGTTTAGTTGAGATTTGTATGAGAGGTTCTATTTCAATTGGATGCAAGTTTTTTTCTCGACAGGAATGAGTTTCTTCCTCAAAGGGTGCGAGTTTCTTATATGTTTCTTATTTGGGAGCGCGAAATCGCGTTTCTTAGTAACAAATATCACCCAAGTAGTAGTTTTTTGCTACTGAGTTCAAAATAGCTCTCAAAACTCTTTAAAATTTATCTCCATTATATTAGAGGCATTGCATTACTTTTTGTGGACTTTGGAAACTTTCTACACCAAGTAGGATTATGAAATTAAATCTTTGACTTCTAAATCCAATTTAAAACTAAATAAGATCCATAAATAAAAATCCAATTATATAACTTGACCCATATGACCGACCCTTACAACTCATGTACAAAAATTTCTTAAAATTACCAAAATACTCCTAAGCTATATAACTTAAAAAGGCATATAGAAACTAAAAAGATTAATATTTGGTCTAAGGTGATGTTTGATAACCCAATTAAGCATTTAAAACTAAATGTATTAAGTCAAAATCAATTAAATTTATTTGATAATCAAAATTAGTATCACTTAAAATTTAAGTGACTCCTAAAATGTAAGTTAAAAATTTTAAATAACATGATTCTTATTTAATACTGACTGGATTTATAACTACTACCACCACAATCGCCACTACTACTACACCCTATACCTACCCGCCATCCCCATTTTCACTGCTACTGCTACTACCACCACTACTACTGCCATTGCCGCTACTACCACCTCCACCACATTGCCATCGTCGCTACAGGTACTACCATCATTTCACTACCACCACTACGGTTGTTGTTGCCACCTCCACTACCTCTGCTACAACTACCACAATCCTTCACCTCCATCACCATAGCTACCATCATCATTCCACCACCACAATCACCACCCTCACTATGCACCACCATCGCCACCTCTACTACCCTAGTGTTATGAAAGGCACACCTAGGCCCAAGGCACACCATCCAACATTTTCTGGACAATTTTCATGGTTAGAATCCTAGATTCGTAGCTTTTCCCTTCCATTAATGTTCGATTTGGTTCGTTGGAAGGAAATAAAATGAAATGGAATAGTCATTGCTTAAGCTTCCTTATAGAATGATGATTTCCTTACAATGGTAAATGATGGTTTCATTTGTAATGTACTGTTTATTATTTTTTTAGACAGCTAAATATAGAATGAATATTTTGATGGAATGATTATTTCATTTTACTCCATTCCAGTTAACCAAATACTACCTACCTAAGAGGTCAATGAATTATCATTCCATTCTTACCTAAAATTATGGGTAAATTTTACTTTGCACCTCTATATTTTATATCCAATCACACCTTGCTCCTTAACCTTTTAATTATTTTAGTCAACACCCTAAATTTCGAGTCAAGTTGAAATTTGTTCCAATTGTGTAAAGTCATTTCGAAAACTAATGAAAAACAACCACATGATTGTACTAATTACATTTAGTACCTTGTACTTTTATTGAAATCTCACTGTGGTCCCTCCACTTTAGTCCTTAGAACTCATGTATTTTTATCAAAATCTCAATTTAGCCCCTTCATAACTTTAGTTTCTTTGTTAATTTTTGAAACGGCGTTATTCGATTGAACCCAATTTAATTATAACCTGACTTGAAATGTAAGGAGTTGACTAAGACAATGAAAAGTTCAAGAGGAAAAGTGAGATTAAATATAAAATATATGAGTGCAAAGTGTAATTTGTCATAAAATTATTCTTTTAAACCATACACTACATTCAAATATAAAATTTCCATTTCATGCCCTACCCCTAAAAAATAAAAACAACAAATTTAAGTTTTTGCTCAAACTTGCGTATCATTTGTATGCAAGGTACCAATGAAAAAAAAAAAAAAAAAATAGCGTCTATTTTCTCAGGTTTTGTTTCCTTTTTATTCTTTTAAAATTTTTTCTTGACCAATAATTTGTTAGAAGTGAATAAACACTTCAAACTATATTATTGTTATCACCATTATAGTCTGCAAGAACTTGTTCCTTATTTGTTAAGAACAAGTTCTTTTATTTATTTATTCATTTATTTATTTATTCTTTAATTATTGTTTTGTGGGCAACTCACACTAGCTAATAAAAAAAATCCCAAAAAGCAATTCGCGTGTGCACAAACACTAGTTCTGTTAGAATGTGGTAGTAATCATTTTTCTTTTCCTTATAGTTTTGACAAGAGTCATTTGTGTTTATTTTAATTTAGTATGCTGTTGGACATATTCTATATTATTATATTAGGTTTAAATAGTTAGGGGTATTTTGGTGATTTAAATAATTGTTGGACATGAGTAATAGTCATAGTCCGTGCGTTATAAATTGGGTCAAGTAATGTTATTTGAGTTTTATTTGAAGTTCTAGTTGGTCTGAAATATTTGCAGTTACTAAATATTGTCAGTTTCTAAAATTAGAGTTTCATTCCTTGTAGGAGTAGGAAAAATCTAGCAGCTTATAAATTTGCATGTAATCTTTCTTTTCAATAAAGAGTTGAGCTATGAGAATTCGAGATTGTGTTTGTATGAACTTGTCCAACTGTTGCGATGATGAAACGTTCTTCTTTTTCCCCTTGTTCTTCTTTGCACACATAGCCACGTACCCAAGTTAGTATTCTGTTACTGTTCATAGCTCTAGAACAACTTCCTTTTCAACGACTAAACTCTTACTAAAGTTCAAATCATCTCCAATCTTTTTCCTTACCCTTTGGTCACTAAATCTACACTTACTCTAAAACATCTTAAAATAGTTGCTGCATAGGGAAATCTTTCAAGTAACTCCCAAAATCCTGCAATTGCAGCTTTTGAAAACCAAGTCCAAATTAGCCTTTTACATCTAGAAACCTAAGATTTTTTTTTTGGTTTCAACCTGAACCCTAGAAGCTTTTTACAACCAAACCACCGTAATTTTTACTTCAGGTACATTCTAAGAAGTTGGCGTGTTGTGTCGGACATTGACACAACATGACATGACACGACATTCATTAGACACTTCTTGACGCTTGTCGGAGACGCGACCGAACATGTCCTACTATTGTTTAAAATTTCTTATACTCCGTTACTTTTTAGACACTTGGGAACATGCGTATCGCTTAAACACATGAAATACATTACAAGTTTAAATAAAATAATTTGAAATTCAGTGATAAAAGAAAAAAATGTAAATTTATACCGAATCTTTTCTTTTAGACTTTAAAAATTATTTTTACATTGATTTTTATATATGTATAATAAATATATAAAAGAAATATTTTGTGCGTGTCCCTCACATGTCATATCCTACATTTTTTTGAAATTTTTGTGCTGGCACATTTGTGTCCGTGCCTGTGTTTGTGCTTCTTAGGTAGGTAGCAATACTCCCAAGTTTCCTAATGCTGTCTTGCATCAAGTTTGGACATATTGTATTCATTGTCAACCTTGAGAAGGGATCACATTGGATGTCTCGAATAAAGACTATGAATGTTGCGAGTAATGCAAATTTCAGTTCTACCTAAGGGTGCAACTCGGGCGTGCTCGGCTGAGTTGAAGAGTTGTTAAGTTCTATTTGTGCGGAGTGTTGTTCAGGCTCACCCAAGCACGACCTCTAACTTGAACTTGTCTACCCAAGCTTGACCTAACCATAATAACTTGAACTTGAACTAGAACTAGGCCTGAATTGCTCTAATTACTCACAAATTTGAGTTTGTTTGTTTGTTTTTTTTTATTTTTTTAAAATTTGTTAAAGTTGGACCTTATTTATTTTTGGGGGGCATAAAATCATTAATAACATCCAAACAAATAATTTATATGATAAGAGACAGAAGAAAGTAGAGAATTGAGAAATTGCTGCACTATTACAACGGTATTTGTCATTTCTAAGTCCTAAAGGGAAATAGTAGGTGTTTTTTGTGTTGTGTTATTTGTGTATATAATGTGTATAGTTAATACGATCCAAAGGTCAAGATTATCTTAAAATGATCAAATGGTTAATATATCTATACTATATATAAAGTGAACAAGTCACATGGTACCTTGAAATTTCTTATCTCCTTTTGCCAACTATCCATTCTTCTATTTATAACACTTGGTGTCCTAAAGCTTCTTCTCTCCTTTTGCCAAGTATCCATTTTTCTATTTAAAACAAAAATTTAGATAAAAGGAAGGAGTGAGATTTGAATCTTAGACCTAATATTTGATGAAGAAGACTTTACCACTTTAACACACAACATATAGTAAATAATTTATTTTTCTTTACTTATTTAAATTGCACACACATCTTGTGTGCCAAGCGCTAGTATATATATACAATTTAGGCTTCGGGTTGCTTGGGTTATACTGTGTCTTTGCCCAAGCTCACCCAAATTTAATTCGAGCTTTTAAATTTCTACCCAAACCCACACCAAATTCAAAAATATGTACCCAAGCCCTAATATTTTTTGGGTTGGGCTCAAGTGCTTGGGTTAAGCACGCCCAAGTTGCACCTCTAGTTCTACCAGGTTTTCAGGCAGTTGACTACTTGGCACACATCTTTTTACAAGTCACAGTGAGATTAGGAATTGTCCCTAGAGGTCTGAGTTATTTATTTTGCTGGGTGGGACTGCAGTAGTATTTGTCAGGTTAAGCGTAATTATCCATGCAGGGTATAAAACAATGGAGGTTTTTGAATGGAGCATGTACAATGTGAACTTGAGGCTTATATGCACCATGGCCTGATGAAACAAGATTTGATTTGGATATATTACAGATTTCTATTTTTTCTTCATGTCAATTCCACTTCCTGTTAGTAGTCTTTGTGATTTGGACATCACTGGTGGGATATTCTGGCCACTAATTAAACTCGTTCCTTGTTACTGGACAACTTTCAATCATGGCTCACCTTGCAAAGAGAAGTCGGTGTGTGTCAATCTTCTTGTCAACAGGACATTATGACCTTTCTCATTCCCATTATGGTCCAGGTTCTCAAAAAGTTACCTAAAAAACCTCCGTTTGGTTTGCTTTTCAAATCACAATTTGACAGTCCAAAACCCCAATACCTATTTGGTTATGGATTTTCAAAACTCTTTTCAAACTATCAATTTCAAAACTCTTTTCAAAATTTATAACTAAAAAAGTTTTAAATTTTCAATACTCTTTTTAAAACTTATAACCAAATAAGTTTTAAATTTTCAAAACTCTTTTCAAAACATATCTTTCAAAATTAATTTCAAAACTCTTTTGTGTGATTTGATGTTATGTTGAAAATTTTTATGAAGATATTTTTGATTTATGTTTGATGAAACTTTGTAATGCAAACTATAGTCATCATAGAAAAAATTGAAACGACGACTTGTTATTTTGAATAAATTAAAAATTAATTTTCTATTTAGTAGGCAAAATCAGCTAAATTTAAATTCGATAGACCGATGTGGAATTTTAAGTTGGTTTTAAATATTGGTCAAACATTTTGTTATGTTTTAGATATATATGGACGATCCAAAAAATATATGTAAACAGTAAACAAAATATGAATAAATGAAAAACAAATGTAATAAATATAAAACGTTTTGAATGCATGTAGATTGAGTGAATATAAATCAGAAAAGCAGTTTTAAAATTTAATTTAATTTTTTTTACAAACTAATATATACATATGAAACTCTGCCCTATAGATTATATTAGATGTATTTAGAAAGTACATTTAGATTACGTATATAAAAGAAGTTAACAAAATTGACTATAATATTGTGAAAAGTTTTGACGACTAGACAAAAAAAGCACAAGACCTAAAAAAACTCTTTTGGAAAACTAGTTTTGAAAACTCCTAACCAAACAAGTTTTCAATTTGCAAATTTCTAAAAACTACTTTCAAAATATACAACTCAAAAACTAGTTTCAAAACTAATAATCAAACAAGTCTTAAATTTTCAAAACTCTTTTCAAAAACTTATCTTTCAAAATGCAACTCAAAACTAAACCAAATGGAGTCTTGACATGTATTAGTTAGTGCCTCTTTCAACCACAGGAATTAGAAGCGGAATGAAATTACAGAGTCTGTGTTTGGAAAGGATGTATACTTAGGAGAATCACACTTTTTTTCTTCTTCGTCTGGTATACTTTGTAGTGTTACCTTCTTTCTCTTCATAATAAATTGCCGGTATTATAGACGTTCTTTCTTTCAATTTGTAGGCATTCTACAATTATGCAAACAGTCTGAAAGACTGCTTCCACTGCAGCTATTGTGTTCTATGGTTCAATCATGGTATCACTAAGTTTGAGATAAAATTGGTTGTTGTAATGTGGAATTATGCAGTCCCATTGAAAATGATCCCACTTTGTGCCCCTTTCAAAAACTAGGGCCCAAATCTTATAGGATGCTACAATGCAGGCTCACTTTCTTAACTTGGCCCACTTTTTGATACTTATCCATATGTCCTCAAACAAAGTAATATGCAATTTATTAAATTATGTGTAGTTGTTTAGGTGCTTTATATTATTAAAAATATCAAGCATTTGTTGCAGGTCATCATCCAGATCTTCATCTTGTTGGATGGAACAATGTCAAAATTGATTTATGGACACATGCTGTTGGTAAGAATCATCTGTTCATTAAGCAAACCTTTGCAATCTATGGTTTACTTTTTAGTTTATGTGAGTAAAAGTTGCTTTTTCTCTTCGGTGGGCAGAATTTGTTGTGAAAATATGACTAAATAATGTTTTGTTGGACAGTATTATGCTTAAAAGACTGATGTCAGTCGTGGGCTAATCATAGCGATGTGCAATAAGAGATTAACTACTTCCAAGTCTAAAGCCTGTCAGCTTGGCTTTTGGAATAGTTTGAATGATATATGATTGTGCTTCACACAGGAACAATGCTGACAATAATTGATTTTGTAACACCCCCAAATAGTTACACAAGATTTGGATTTACAAGAGTAAGATGAAAATAAGGTTTGGAGTGAAATGAAGGAGCTCACACTTAAGAAGAATATATTAAGGAGATAATGACTCACCCTCCGGATACATACATATTCATTCCACAAAAATCATGGTTCACAAAATACATAGACATACAACCTACATTCACATCTCAACGTCAACATGAATATAAGGCATCTGCACAAGTCCATTAAATTCACAAAGTAAACTAATTGCTTTAAGGCATTACACAAAATAAAGAGGGCATTCCCTCCATCAAATAAGTTGCTCTAATAATTACTATTTAATTACATCAATGACCCTAAGCCGTTTTCACAAAATCACAAAAGGAGCTTTTCAGCTCATCAAATCTGCTATGTCAACCACATGGCGGTAGCACACCATCTGAAGCTGAAAATTTGTTATCCACGAGGGGTGAACCGAAGTCCAGTAGGAATCTCTATATTTATGAATATGCATAAATATGGAACATGATCATGATGCAAATCATACGTACTATAGTTTGATGAAATTTCATACAATCAACATAATTTGAGGTACAATATACACATATACATAATTCGGTTTAAATTCAATCTTTTTCCAATTATATCATCCACATGTAATCATAGGGTGTGTTTGGCAAAGGCTATTTTTTAGCTTTTTAGGCTAAAATTCACAGAAAGACAAAATAGGCTAAAATAGTTAATAAGACAATGTCACATCAAACCCATAATCATTTCACTTTTTCTTTCACAAACATCACATCCAACTACAAAAAATTCAATCATTTTTCCAAACACAAATTTTTTAGCCTATTAAAATAGCCAAAAACTAAAATAACCTACTAAAATAGCCAAAAACTAAAATAACCTACTAAAATAGCAACTTTCCAAACACTCACATAATGAATCCCTAGGCTAGTATCTGCTAGTGGCCCTATAAGTAGGAACCACCAGAACTCCCCCATTTAACCGGTTATTAGCCGAAGGCACGTGACCACAATTAGAGAGGGGCTTTCGTTGAGCTATCCAAGTGGACGGCAGGGATTAAAAGGAGCACCATCATTATTCCAGTTGCGATCGATGGTCAAGGTTGGACTGAAATGGCTGAGTTGCTTCAAAGGATCATTCATGGTGGCATTAAAGGTAAGAAGGTGGGCAAGGAAGACATGAGTAGATTCAGGGAATATCAGTTATCAAGGGCACACAAAGAGAAACCCATTGCTAGGGAATTCGGGTGTCAAAAAACAGGGGCAAACAGAGGAAGTTCATACACTGAGCTGTTCAAGGGTCAATCATCAATTCCGGCATTGAATAATATTAGCCTTGATCTGGATCATGCAGTGGTATGCAACAGAACTGATTTCTTCATTAGCTGGGAACAAATTGAGATGGAACTAAGCAAATACCTCAAGTGTTCTGTTACTCTTTGTCCGTTCCAGTTAAATCGAGCTCTATTTTTCACCATCAATAAGGAACAGGCTGCGAGGTTTGAGTGACTCGGTCTGCGATTTTTTGACAAGGGTATTGCGGTGAAGTTGGAGAGTTGGTCTGATGATTTGCATAGATGTCCTAATGTTATTGCTTCATATGGTGGTTGGGTTGCTATCTGTGACTTGCCCTTTCACCTATGGAGTAAGAGTACATTCGAGATGATTGGTTCGAAATGTGGAGGGCTGATTGAAGTGGATCGCAGAACCAGCAACTTTGAAAATCTTTTTCAGGCAAGGCTGAAAGTGAGAGGATTTGACTTTGGGTTTTTACCATCCAATATCGATGTCATGGTGGATGGTGTTTCAGTTACAGTTCGCTTGAAGACTTTGTCCAAACCTATTAGAAGAAGAGAGGTTTCCCGACAATGGATTTTCCGACAAGGTTCATCAGATTCCAGCGTTGGAGGAAGGGGAGACAAGAAGGAGGAAGGGACAGGAGGGACACGTGGCATCTTGGAGGAGGGCAGACAGTTGGGAAGGCAGAGTTCAATGTTTGGTGATGAATACGAAGAGGCGTAGGCTTTAGGGGCAAGATTTGTCAATGCAGAGGGGAGTTCATGGGATGACATGAGGGATCCAGAGCATGGGCCTATTGGACATGCGGACCAGTCTTCTGTCCAAATTGGGGCTGGGCTGATGCTCGAAAATGGGCCTAGAATTACTTTGGGTCTGTCTCACATTCAACAGACTGGCCTAGGAGTTATTGAGGGTTCTGAAAATCCTCAAGTCCAGAAGTTTCGTGTTAACCATAAGGGAGCTGACCCAACAATCAAAGAGGGCCCAACCCACAATCATCTTGCTGTAGGGGTTGATCTGGGTTGGTCTTCGAACCTGAATTCTGGTTTGGGTTTTGGGTCATGTGAACCCACGGGTTAAGGACTCAGCAATTGTGTACAGCGAAGAGGAAGAACGACAACGGGAGGGATTCGCAAGGGCATATCATGATCACATCACAATTAACAATGAGACTTTGGACCCAAGCTCACAGCTCAACCCGAATGAGACCCATCTGGGTTACAATCCAGCACGGATTGTGATTCGATCGGGTTCTCTCTCCTCAGCAACCAGATGGTCGAGAGAGGGATGGCGCGACCTTTGTTTCACACCACGACAGCTTCGGTTTGTCATTTTCAGGATTTTCAGGAGGATAATTATCGAGCTCTTACTCCAGAAGAAATGTAACTAGGGCTGGCAGATGCAGTGGACAGATTGACCGGGGATCTACAAAAAGCAAGAGAGCTTCCAGAAGTTTGGGTGGACAGGCTTTTGGAAGGCGAAAAAGAGCATGAAAATTTGATTCGCAATGTGGAAGAGGGTCGTTTTGAGATTCATCGAGTGTTGCAAGCTTTGGATGATTATGGAAGTTCCAAAAGCTCAGATTACCTATTGGATGAGGAGAGTAATGGGGCTGTGCAAGAGGACTCTCAACAGTTTCTTCAATGCAGATTGTGCTATTGAGGACAACTACAATGAGAGGGTTTCTGACACTCAGAATCAGGTCAGTGCTTCTTTTCATAGGGAGGATCAAGCTTTTCCAGATTCTTTTTTTCCAGGAGATGGGGATAGGGATAGGGATAGGGATGGGGTTCATATGTCTCACTGTCCTATTTCTAAATATAATGTCATTGAAGTAGTTTCTGGAGGAAATGATAGGAAATGATGATCAAGGGGTCACCTTTGAAATCCCTAGGGCCAATTTGAGTGTTTCTATCATTAATTCTGAGTCCTTACATGCCAATAATGCTCAAGGTCTCTAGTGATCATTTGGACAAGGGGGTAGTTGATGTTAGTGAAAGGAAGGAGGAAGCGGATAGATGGTTGGAGGAGTTAAGCGCGAAACATGCTCAATTGAAGAGAAAGAGGTGCCTCATTTTAAACAATTGCTTCGAGTTATGGGTTTGTCACTTGTGAAAATCAAGGATACTTTTGGTTCAGCTAGTAAGGAAAGTAGGGTCATAAGGGGGAAGTTTCTAGAAAGGATGGAGGGAGTTGTAGAAAGGGGACAAGGGAGTTAAGGAATTTGGCAAGTTCCGTTAATTATGAGAAGAGGCAAGATGAGGTTAGGGGTGAAAATGTTTCTCAATGAAGATTATCAGTTGGAATGTGAGGGGTTTGGGTTTTTGTAAGAAGAGGGGGGTAATTAAGAATTTTTTAAAGAATCATCAACCCCAGATATTGTTATTTTTGAGGAATCCAAGGTGGAAGTGTGCGACAAGAACTTCATGAAAAGTATTTTGGGAACTAGGCATAGGAGATGGGCTTTAGTGCCATATGTTGGTAGATCGGGGGGTGTTTTGATTTATGTGGGATGAGAGGATTGTCTCAGAGTGTGAAACTATAATGGGGTTCATTATCAATTAGGTTTAGGAATCTTGATAGTGTGGAATGGTGGTTGACTGGGGTTTGTGAACCTAATAATCCTTCTAGGAGAAAGGATTGGTGGGAGGAGTTATATGGGTTATTTGGGTTGTGCACCCCAAATTGGTGTTTGTGGGGGTGGGGGGATTTCAGCGTGGTTAGGAAGATTTCTGAAAGGCTCAATGGGATTAGATTAGATCTAAGAGGTATGAAAGATTTTGATTTGTCTATAAGAAAATGTGAGTTGGTGGATCCTTTTTTGTGTAATGCAAGATTCACACGGTCTGATCTTCAAGAAAATTGTGTTCTATAGATTGGATAGATTCTTACTCTCCTTGGCGTGGGAAGGGGTTTTTCCCAATTTGAGACAGTAAACACTACCTAGATTACTCTCCGATCATTGTTCCATTGTCATTGAGAGTTGGCCTTTAAAATGGGGACCGACACCTTTTAGATTTGAGAACATGGGATTGGAACGCCATTCTTTTATGAGAAATTTTGAGGAATGGTGATCCAATGCTAATTGTTATGGGTGGGGAAGGCTTTAAGTTTATGAGGAAATTGAAAATGGTTAAGGAGATTGTGAAGAGTTGGAATAGGGAGGTTTTTGGGGGATTTGGAGACTTCAAAAAAGGAGGTGTTTCGCAGAATTGAAGAAGTAGATGCCTTGGAATTGCGGGGATTTTGGTAAAACTATTAAGAAGAGAGAGGACAGAGTTAAGATTAAAATTGGAAGAGTTGGTTTTTAGGGAGCAAATTTTTTAGGCCCAAAAGGCAAAGGTGAAGTGATTGAAGGAAGGGGATATTAATTTCAAAATTCTTTCATAGGATTGCAGATGGGAAAAGAAAAAAGAAATTTATCAAAAAATTGAAAGCGAGTCCAGGAGTAATTGAGGAAAGGGAGGATCAGATAGTCAATGGAATCATTGATTTTATTCTAAGCTTTATTTGGATGGGATGAGTAGACCGGGGATTGAAGGTATTGAGTGGGGCAGGCAAGTGCAAGATGGCTAGATAGGCCATTCGATCAAATGGAAATTTGTGAAGCAGTTTTTGATTGTGAAAGAGACAAAGCTCTAGGTCTGAATGGTTTCTCCTTGGCTGTTTTTCATGACTATTGGGAGGTGGTGAAAGGGGGTTTGTTGAGAGTTTTTACAGAATTTCATGAGTCGGGGGTTGTTAATATGAGTTCAAATGCTACATTTATATGCTTAATTCCTAAGAAAGTGAATGATGTGAGAGTGGGTGATTTAGGCCCATCAGTTTGGTTACATCACTTTACAAGATTATGGGAAAGGTCCTATCAAAAATGCTAAGGCAATCTTTAGGGGATACAGTGTCTTAAGGCGTAAGGGGCTTTTGTGAAAGGAAGACAGATTTTAGATGTGGTCTTGGTGGCAAATGAGGTGGTGTAGGAATTTAGAAGTCTAGGGAAGGAGGGACTTATTTTCAAGGTGGATTTTGAGAAAGCATATGATCATGTGAATTGGCAATTTTTGGATTTTGTAATGGATATGAAGGGCTTTGGTGAGCGATGGAGATCTTGGATTAGGGGATATTTGTCGATGTGTAATATGTCAGTTTTAGTTAATGGCAAACTAGGCGAAAGTTTTAAGGCTTTGCGAGGATTATGACAGGGGGAATTCATTATCACCTTTTCTTTTTATTTTGGTGGCTAATGTGTTAGGAAGGATGGTTGATAGAGCTAGAGAGGTAGGCATTTTTGAGGGATTAGAGGTTGGGAGAGATAGAGTTTGTGTGACTTACTTGCAGTATGCGGATGATGCCACCTTTTTTTCCTCAGGAGATAAGAGTCAGGTAGTTGATCTTTTTTCGTTATTGAAACTTTTGGGGGTAATATCAGGGCTTAAGACTAATTCAGAAAAAAGTAGTGTGGTGGGCATTAATATGCAACTTAATCAGCTTCAGAGAAGTGCTTCGCTTCTAGGGTGTAGTATTGAGACACTCCTGTTCAAATGTTTGGGACTTCCACTGGGGGGCAATCCTAGGAGTGAATCTTTTTGGTCTCCAGCTGTGGAAAAGATTTGCAAGAGATTGGAAGGGTGGAGCAAGGCTTTACTCTTGTGTAGGGTTAGATATATTTTGGTCAAGATAGTTTTGAGCGGAATTCGCATCTATTTTTCATCTTTGTTCAAAATTCCAGTAAAGGTAGCGAGGTCATTGGAAAAGTTTATGAGAGATTTCCTTTGGGAAGGTAAGGATGAGGGGAAGACGGATCTCTTGGTGAATTGGGAGATTATTTCATTCCCAAAGGAAAAAAGGGGTTTGTCAATTGGCAACATTATGGCTAGGAATTTGGCATTACTTGATAAATGTTTATGGAGATTTCCAATTGAGAGTAATTCTCTATGGCATTCTATTATTAGAAGCAAGTATTGGACTCAGGATAATGGTAGGGATTCACAGATGGTTTGAGGGGAACTTGTCGTGCTCCTTGGAAGTCAATTTCTCACATCTATCTACTTTGGTCGTGTTATCTTTCTGTGAGGGTGGGCAATAGGAAACTTGTTTGATTCTGGGAGGATCTTTGGATGGGCTTTTCCTCCGTTGCCTTTGATTTTCCACATTTATATAGAGTGGCTCTGTCTCATAATTGTTCATTTTTGGCTCCAATCTATTGGAATTTCATTTTTTCTAGGAATCTCAATGTTAGGGGGACTATAGAATTGATAGTTTTGTTGTCAAGATTTGATCATTTCTCCTTGGTTCTTCTTTTGGAAGATAAGAGGATTTGGGCTCTTCATTCATCGGGTATCTTTTCTTGCAAGTCCTTTTTTGACAAAATCATTGACAATCCTCAAGTTCCTCAGTTTCCTTTTTGTAAAAGAATTTGGAAGGCTTGTGTTCCTCTTAAGGTGAAGGTGTTTATGTGGTCTTTGGTTCAAGGTGGTATTTTGACAAATGATACATTGCAAAAAAGGAGACCTAATTGCTCTTTAAATCCTCAATGGTGCATTATGTGTTGCAAGGATGGTGAATCATTGGATCATTTATTTTTGCATTATCCAGTTGCTTTGAGTTTATGGCATAGATTGTTTGTTTTGAGGAATGTTATGTGGCTGGCCGCCAAAGGTAGTGCACATATGCTTCTAATTGACTTTCGTGTTTGGGAGGATCGAAGAAGGCCAAAGTGCTTTGGTTTTGTACCATCTTTGCAACTTTTGGGTTTTGTGGTTGGAAAGAAATGCATGAATTTTCAAAGATAAAAGTCGGGATGTGCATTTTTCTTGGGATAAAGTTTGTCACTTAACTTCTTTTTAGGCTTTGGTGAATCTCCTTTTTAGGGGAATTCCTTTGTTTTTGTTAGCTAGGGATTGGTTGTCAGTGTGTGATTTGTAGATTTTGTTGATGTAGTCTTTGTTTGGATTATGTTTTTTCTTTCTTTGTTTATTTTTGTAAAGGATGCCTTATTCTCATTTCTTCTTTTTGTTTTATCAACAAAATGTTGATCCCCCCCCCCCCCCCCCCCCAAAAAAAAAAAAAAAAAAAAAAAAAAAGTAATTACAAGTCTCAAATGGCTCAACAATAATCTAAACAATTATATCCCAACACTTCTCGTACTTACAAAGATGCAACAAAATTCTCAATTTCAACACCCAACAACAATTCTAACATTTTAAGGGTAATGTATCACAATCAAAACCTCATGATTTCATTAACATTTAAATAATTCCAATTTTGTTTACCAATTTGATACAATTCAAGAAAAATTAGGGTTTGCCTAGAAAATTGGGGTTTCCCTCCCCACTTACCAATTTCACCATTGATTTTATACCCAAAACATTTATTGATGAGTTATAATCATAGAGATCCAAAACTTGACCCAATCAAACCCAACCTCATGCATATGAATAAATATTTGGCATTTGTATATAAATTCCTACCACACATTCTCAAGTAAACACATATTAAGCTGTCCAAACTCGGATTTTCTTTGATGGATGTAAGGACCTTGAGCTAAACATCCATTAGTCCATTTGTTTAATTATTATTATTTTTTTTCACTTCTTATTAATTTAATTAAGAATCCCAAAAGTCTTAACACTTAGAAATAGGAAATCATTTTGTCTTTTCAGTTCTCAGTCACTTTTGAGAGAACACATTCACTTTAGGGATTCTTTTAAATAAAATCCATCTTTCAAAGAAAGCAATCTCTAAAAAAGGGAATCCTTGAATTGGCTGCAAAACAACACAAAATATATTTAATTTTATGAAATTGAAAGTTTAATTATTACAAATTGCAATATACTTTTAATTTATGTAATAATATTATTTTTTAAACTTATATTCGCATATGTGAATGTATCTTATGATACACCGTACGATATGATACCTGATACATAAAGTTGGTACGACGATGCACAATACGTATCATGATTCGACAACACTGCTTACAATGAATGAAAAATGGGTTAACAGTTTATCCACCATGCTTGCAATGGCAAGATAGGCCACATCTATCTTATTTTATCTTTGAAGTGCATCCACAACCATGTATTTTAGTTGTATCCTTTTATTTTCTCTAATGCTGTGTTTGGTTGGGGGAATTGGGGTGGGATTTAGAAAAGGAATGAGAAATGTAATCCTATTTATGTTTGGTTATAATAAAAAATATATGGGAAAAGAAAGGGAGTGAGAAATAAATAAAGAAATAGAAGACCTTTTAGGACATCAATTCTACTCTTAGAGTGAGGATAACAAGATACATGTCTTTTCCTCCTTTGATTCCCAACGCAACCAAACATAGTTGGGATTTAGAATCCTATTAATTCTTTCTCCTTTTCCTTTCATTTCCATTTCTCTTTCCATTTCCCTTCCCAAATCCCCCAACCAAACACAGCGTAAGAGAAATTTCCATGATTTCGTCCAGGAGAAGGCGGAGGCAAGCACTAGTAGTATTGTAGTAGTCCATTATAAATTTGTTGTCCTGACTTTCCTTTGTTCTATGAACAATTCATCTTTAATGGATATTCAACAATGTGTATTTTAGTATTTTTCTTGGTGCATAAGCTAGTCCTTAGCATGTGCCCAATTAAAATGCCTGTAGCATTGAGGGACACTTGATGTTGGAAGACCAATTGAGGGTGGTGGCCAAGTTTTGGCCTCGTGATATTTATTCCCTAGGCAGCAATTTGCATGAATGTTACAATTAATTGTCACAAATTATTATTATTTTTTTAATTATCAATTATTGAACTTTTCTGTGAATAGACAAGAAAGTAACATTTCCTGGACTTCATTGATCTGCAACCAACCAATATTATTTTTTAGCAAGCAATTTATGTATATACTTGCAATATATTATTATCCACAAGTTTTATAACATAAATGGTCTGGTTTATATAAAAGTTTTGGACTACCCAATTTTGAGCCAATCAGGTGTGGACCTGCCACAACCTGATTAGTATGAAGTAATTAAATGACCCCGAAAAATGAGAAGTATAATATGAAATAAGCCATTAGGATTCCATTAACGTATTTCTGGGATCATTGTTCTTCAAGTTGCTTTAGGCCATGACCTTTTGTTCATTTGGTCAAATGGTTGTGCAGGGAAATGCATTTCTGAACATGATTGACTTCTTGTGCAGGTGGACTTACAGAAAATGATTTCTTACTTGCTGCTAAGATTGACGGGCTTCGCGTGCAACATCTTCTGGGTAGAAATGCTACCTACTGACTAGTGGACATAGATATTGGGTATGTAAATGTCAAGCGGTAGTACTACATCACTGTGAAATTACATTCTTTTATGGTTGAATTTCTCTTAATAAAGTTTCATGTAAATTACTTTGCAAACATGATAATAGTTTGAGGCTAAAGATATGCCCTGACCTTGAGGCTATAGCTTGTGACATGTTCTGGTTACATTTGCAAATGTTCATTGCATGGAAATTATGTATGGGGAAATTCTATTTGCACACCATAGAATAATCTCAGTACATATCATGGGAGCTTCTATTTCCACATACCACATTACCTCAGTTCATGCACTTAATTTTTGAATTTTTAGTTTAGATGTTGATTTTCGAACAGAACTATTTGGTTTAGAAATGAGTTTTGTTTGAAAATCAACTTCCAAACCAAAGATAACCAAGTAGTTTTATTCGGAAGTTAATTTATGAACAAAAAAGATGCGTGCCTTGTGAGGAAACCATGTGTGGAAATAAAAGTTCCCACACACCTTTCAAAATTTTAATTATCATTTTGCCCTAATCATTGTGGACAGTATTTTAAACCTAATATTTCAGTACACACCACTAGCTGTTGCCACCACCACCACAGTTGCAACCTTCTCCTCTTCTGTCACTGTTGCAACTTCCACCCTTACCTGCCACCACCACAGCCACAATTAGCCACAACTACATCACCAACTCCCCCACCACTATAACTAGTCAACCCCTTCTCTAGCCCCCTACAATTGTCAACCCATTACCCAACCCTCCCTTACACCTCACGTGACCCAACCCTTAGTAGCACCCTCTTCGGCCTACTCCCATAGCACCCTCATAGCGTTTGTGGTTGCCGCTACAACTTGAAACCCTAGATCTAAGGAGGGGCAAAGAAGAAGAGAGGAGGCGATGAGAGCGGGGTCTGGGGAGGCGGCTATGACAGGAGGATAGGGAAGCTAGGGAGGGGCCTATGATGGGTGGATAAGGAGGCTGGGAGGGGATTAGGGTTAGCAAGTTGGACAAGATGAGAGTAATATGAAAATTGATAGTGTGAATTAAGAAAAACTTCAAATTGTATGGTGTAAACCTAAACAAGTGGTATCTACTGAAATAAGTATTGATGTGCAAAGACTTTCCCTTAACTTGTGGCCAGAGTGGTAAAAGACAGGGGTCCCATGCGATTGGTATTAGAGTTGTTACAATCAAGCCAATACCAGAGAGAGGGAGGGGAGGGAGCATACGACTTGGGCAAAACATCTTATGAGACCTCAAAGTACCTACTGAATACACAGCCCTATAGATGTTTGCTGAAACAATTATTTTTGGAGTTCTAACTTTGAAATTTATGATGTGAAGGATCCACACAAGGTGGCAATCGCACAACTTATTTTCTTGATGAGAGCCAAGTGTTAGAGGAGAAAAATGGGTTATATCTTGTTGGTATGGAACATCAAGAAATGGATATTGTTAAGCTACATGGCTCTAATTTCAAATTTGTAACTACAGAGAGGAAGCATGAGGGAACCGTAACACAAATTATTTATAGCATTAGGTTTGATACTTGAATACAAGTTTTTGGGAGAGATCAAATACTTTTTGGATACTTTTTACATAGACGTTCTAAGAACATTTTATATCATCAAAGATGCTACAATATGGATCTTAAGATTACACTAACTATTACAAGCAAGCATAATAACTAAGTTAAAATATGAATATTAACCTAATATTGAGCATGATTCGAGGATAAAAACAAAAAACATGGTTAAAAATTCTTTAAAGATGGTTACTGCCCTTGAGAGTTAATAGAAAATTGAAAATAATGTTGAAAATTCATTTGTAGTGTTTTTTCATTGGTTTTTGTATTCAATCAAATATGGGAATGAACATTTTGATAGAATGATGGTTTCATAGCACTACACTCCAGCGAATCAAACACTACACTACCTTCTCTCTTCTTCTTTTTTTCTTTTTTTCTTTTTTGTGGGATGATGAGATGGGAAGAAAAGAAATTATCGCTTCATTCGATGTTTTGTGTCTTACATATCCTAAAATGTTCATGGTGGGGGGTGGTATTTTAATATTTTTGAAATTATAGTTAAAAAAAAGCTGGTAAAAATTCAACTGCAATAACTAACCCTATGGAACCTAACATCAGATAATAAAGGGCATTGCCGTGGAGAATAGCTCGTTCTGTCCCTTAAATCCCACACCACACTACAACCAGCAATATCATTTGATAAAAACCCAGGGAGGAAGCACAAAATAGTTCCCAAGATTGGACGTTATTAATCCTATTTGGATTTGGGAGACAAGCAAACAGTCTACGTACCTGTGAAGTTTTTTTAGGACAAGTAAACTGCATTTATATATAACAAAAAAAAAAAAAAAAAAAAAAACAGAACAGAGAGTTTCCACACACACAAAAAAACAAGGAACAAACAAAATAAAAACCTTCGAAAACCAAAATAGGAAAGAAAAAACAGATGCCATGAGAAAACCATAAATAGAATCATCAATCACATCTCTATTAGTAACCACAAGGCAACAGCACCAAGACTCAAATTACTCAATTATAACATTGCATCGTAGAGGGGGGTGAAATAGACTTGGGTTACTGTAGTTGTCTTCTATCCATAGCTCTCTCTTATGCTTGCCATGAGCAACGGAATGGGCATGAAAGGAAGGAAATCAGGAATTACCAATTCATCAGAACTTGCGAAGCAATGTCATGGGGCTTGAATTCTCTTGGATCTTTCTACTTGACATTTATTGTGAACCTATTAGTGAAGCAAATTCAACGAAGCAACAACTAGTAACCATAGGGAAGGGGCCACAAACTAGAGTCTTGACCAATTTGAAAGATCATTGAACGTAGTTGAAATAACTGAATTTTGGGTTGTTCGATCAAGTAAGGTAAACTCAATGAAATTCATACCTGTCTCAATCTTCTTTTTTTTTCTTTTTCTTTTTATTGTCTGAATATTCAGGAGCAAAGACCATTCCAATGCCCCTTTCGCCATGCATAAACTGAACCAATAATTAAGATAAGCACGAAAATTAAAGCTTCTATAAATACAAATACACCCAATACATCGAAGCTCATTGCCCATGGACAAAGAAAAACCATAACAAGCTCAAATTTTATCTTCCTTACCTTTTCTTAATAATGAGAAACAATTTGAAAGAACCGAGTCGACCGCTAGAACTACTAGCCTTAGAACCAGAAATAAATAGGCTCACTCTTTCTTCAATTGAATCAAAATTCCAACCAGAACGCAAACACATTTCGTTTGAAAAATCCGAGAATCTAGATTTGATTATCGTGTCATAAGAATAAGAAAAATTCACAATTCTTTTGGAAATCGATGTTGGCACCTGCACTTCAAGATCACTCAAAATTGGGGAATGTTGTTCTGACATGGCATGTATTTTGCTGATCTAGGATGTGGTTCAATTATACTAGGATGGTGTGCATTCTGCTGATCTTCAAGAAGAACTTTCAACATATCAACTTGCATGTCTGTTTTGGAAAGTTCTTTTGTTTGAACCTCGACAACTGCCAACCTAGACTGATGGAAGAACCATTATCATCAACTTTTAGAGATTGAAACAAGTTCCGTTCAATGAGTAGAAAGTTTTAGCCCATTATAACTTTCTTCTTTCGCTTGAAAGATGTCTTTAAAAGCAACCCCCCTAGTTGTATCCCCTTCAATCCCACTGCCACACTACCTTCAACAGAACCTTTAGTCCGAGATGGACTACCTTTTCTAGAATCAACATCTTCACAACAGTTGACTGTTGTATCTGATGGTCAATACTACTGCTCTCACCAAGGTTTGCAAAGCAGGGTATTGTCTGGCTCTTCTTAGTTGAAATAATCGTCTTTTCCAAATCTTCGACCTTAACTTCTGAAACATTTTTTAGAGTCCGCTCAATAGATTCTCAATCAAAACAAAAATCATCACGAAGGGTATCTTTTATTAAAGCTATTTCAAGTGGGTCATATATGAGAACATGTCCTGTGGTGACAGACATCTCCTATTGCCTTGACTAAAAATTTCTGTCCATTACAATACCTTTACATTTCTCTTCCTTAGATAATCGCCTAGTGGCAGGTTCAGTACTAAGAAGAAAGCCCTTTTTCAACATTGTATCAATATACCCCAAAAGCACCAAGGAGAGAGAACAAGAACCACAGATAGAAAAGACAATAACAAGGAAAGGTGCTTAGCTCACAATGACTAAAAAGGATAACAAAACACCACAAACACAAACAATAACTAAAGTAAGATAAACAATAATCACAAAAAATTAAGACAACCAGCAGCCTATTCAAATTGAAACAACACCCAGAACTTTCCCTACAAAAGCAAACCACAGAAGGCTTTTAGAGGTAAAAGGAAGTTGTCTGGATCGATAAAACAAAAAAGAACAGAGAAATTAGGGTTTGCTGGGAAAAAGAGAATAGGGAATGACCAGATCTGCAACTCTTGAGATCGAAATTGGAGGGGAAAAACCGGGATTAAAAAGGGAAGAAAAAGGGAAGAGGATAGGATCCGCCAGAGAAAGAGGAGGAGAAGAGCAGGTCGACACCGGAAATCATATGCCTAAATCGGCTCAAAGCACAGTCAACATTTTAGACATACCTCAGTAGCTTCTTCCACTCCCCCTGATAGGCTAGATCTTGAGTGCACCTACCTGTGAAGTTGATGTAGACAGACATCAAGAATCAGGTAGTTAGGTAGTTGAAAGTCCTTCACATTTATTACACTTCTCTTGCCAAAATAGATGCTTGACATATGCATTGCATACAATCAAGATTTATTGTCATTTGAGAGTTGTAATTATTGGAGAAAGTAAATGCTTAGGTGATTTTTAGTGATATTTTAGTTTTTTTTTTTATAAAAATACATATTAGAAAAGCAGACTAAATGAGTTGACTTTGTATTAATTTTTTTGGCTAAAATGTGTTGGTATCAAAAGAAAGAGCCAAAAACTCAGATAGACACACACACATGCATCAAAACTCGTAATAATCTCTTTCATCCAATTCCGTTCTACACGGATTTCTACTCAACCAACCAATAACGTGTACCCCAAATATTACAGTTCTACCAGAATCTAAATAATATGCAACACCATTCTATTCAATAAGTTACAGTCAACACTGAGCCAAATAAAGAAAGAAAAAATGAGGATCCTGTCTTTAGACATGTTTTTTGCAGGACAAGTCTTGGTTTTGCTCTCGCTTCCAGCTTTCCAAATTGTTCTCCACTTCCATAATAAACCTTTACAAAATCATTGAGCACCAGCTAAAACCTAACCAACATTGCTGGAATAGAATACAATAGCAGTGAATTTACTTATTGATGGAAGAGTCTGTTCTATTGTCGTCCATGGCAGAGAAGATTTGACAGCACTGCCTGCTAGAGACACAGTAGTACTATTTTCAGCGAATGCAGTCAGAATAACGTGCAGTAGGGGTGCTGTAAAGAAATAACACAGTTATTTTGGGCCTTACACGCAATTTTTAATCAAGTGAAAACTAAAAATACCTTATTAATATGGGTTGCTAAGAAGTCCCATGGGGCACAAAAGAAAAAACAAATGAGAAGAACATGAGACGCTTCTCATCAATTTCCACGCACTTTTCATCAATTTGAGAAATCCTTTTTAACCTTTTTACCTATTTCCAAAACATTTTTTATTCCAATCCTGATATTAACCCGTGCCTAGAATTTGCCTAATAATAATAATTATGCTTTGGAAGACATGAAATTACTTGAACAAACATCTTGATGGTCAACAACGTACATTGTCAAGTTGGATAGATGTGAATTATATTAACACGAGTATGGAGTATGGTCAACAACGTACATTGTCAAGTTGGATAGATGTGAATTATATTAACACGAGTATGGAGTATGGAGCATCAACATGTCGGGAACATACATAAATATTGTGCTATTGTGAATAAAATTGCAGCCAAATATTATAATGTAATGAGACCCACATTAACAATTATATGTAGAGGATCCTCCGTCGGATACTACTATCGGGTGCAGGAGCGTATCCAAGCGTTAGATCCTCATAAACTTAGGTAGTGTTTAGTTTATTGGAATGGAATGAAAATTCCATCAAAATATTCATTTCCATGTTTGGTTAGACTAAAAAAATAATAACAAATGCATTACAAATGGAATCATTTTTCACCATTTTAGGAAAGGATAAGGAATCATCATTCCATTCCCTCTCATTCCAATGAACCAAATAGAGCATTAAATCTTAGGATCTTGGGACACGTATCCAAAACTGGATATGGGTACTAGGTGCGGATAATATTCTCGGATGAAATGTTGTAAAATATGTAGAAATATACTAGACATTAAATAGGGTTTAAGGAAAATATGAAAGTATATATCTAATTCATGCGAGAGGCTAAAAATATTGTTTTACTAGCAAATGTGAGTTTCTTCTAAATCATATATTATAACAAATTGTAAGATTCGGGTGTCTAAATTGGGTACAGGTGTCGGATATATATCCCACACCCTTACCCTTGTCATATTCGGTAGACATAGAAGAGCCCATGTAATACAGGTACAATCCACTGTCTAGTAGGTAAGTTAATGAGGTGAGAAAAAACTGTAGCTATAGGGTCTTTGAGGTTTTATTGTGCTTCCAGACTGCTTGTAAATCATTAGAACGAGGCGTGAATCCATATTGTTTTCAGCATTGGTTTCAACGAAACTGAGAACTTTATGTAACAACACTCGAATAGACTCTTCAAAATAGAGCGTTATATACACTTGGGTGGCAAATCCCCTTTCACAATCTACATAGGACCATACCTAAAAGAACAGGTTTAGGATCCATTTTCAGAAAATATTAGAACTAAGTGTTTGCACTCAAACATAATGCAAATCCTCCCTTGTCAAGCATGCAAGTAATATTGAAAAAAGAGAGAAAGATTATACACATGTTTGCCTCATCAATTCCTAACGCCCTCGAAATAATCCACCTCGAGTTTAGTCAAATGCAAATGAATGCATTTAAGTTCCAATTGTATTGACAGGAAAAAAGTACTTCACAATGAAAGATATCTTTTCCAGTATTTATAGAAACAGAAAAATGGATTGTTGCAGCTCTGCTTGGATACTAGCCAGGGTAAGGAGTAAAGAAAGCTTTGTCCATCTCAAAAAGTGAGTCTAAACTTTTGAGGTTAAAAAAGAATTTGAGACAACCATGATTTTAAAGCAAGTGTTTTATCTTTTTCCCCAAGTAGAGAGTATTGATAGAGAAATAAGGAAAAAGGCAAACCTAAGAAGCTCCAACAATAACACACCTAGTGGTCCAAATCGAAAAATTTCATGAATAGGAATGGAATACTTATTTTATCTCTTTATGGGCCTCACTGGGTGATGATTCACTTTAATACAATAATCCAGTAACTTCATGTGTCTTGAAGAGCACTGAAGAAGAATAGAGTTTTTATTTGGGTGAATTTACACTTTACCCCCTTCAACTATTGTCCAATATCACTTTACCACCCTCAACTAAAAATTGTAACAACTAACCCCCTTCATCTAATAATTTTTTTCAATTTGAACCTTTATGACTAAGAACCCTTTCATCGATTGGATAAATTACACTTTATCCCCTTGAGCTATCACCTAATATCACTTTCAGTTCGGACTTCATTTTTTATTTATTATTTTTTATTATTTTTTATTTTTTTCCACTAAATTAATTTTTAGTTTGTTAGGGAAAAAAAAAATTAAAAAAATTCTTAACAAATATTTAAATTTTAGGTGCATCTAAAAATTTAAATTATTTGACTAAAATATGAAAAATTATTAGGGAAAAAAAAAAAAAAAACTTAAAAATTGGATTTTAAATTAAAAATCAAACAATTTTTTTAGTTGAGGGGGTAGTGTGATATTGAGTGATAATTCAAGAAGGTAAAGTGTAATTTACTCCTATAGTTAAGTGTTAAAATTTTTCGTTCAAGGGGGTAAAGTGATATGAGACAATAATTTAGGGGGATAAAATGTAATTTGCCTCTTTATTTTCCTTCTTTTAGGCTTTATTTGGATCATAGATTTATGTAGGGATTTGAAAATAGAAAGGAAAACGAAAATGCGAAAGAAATTGAGACAAAATTTAACTTATATTTCCTTTATATTTTCCTTTCTCTTTCCAAATTCTTGCACAAATCCATTGCCAAAATACAACCTTATGGTTTTGTTTTGCCAACTAGGAGATTCAGATTACTACAAGGCAGTATGTTTCGAGGTCAATCTTCCTATTGAACAATTTTTATTTTTATTTTTATTTTTTAAGCACAAGAGGAAAATAATAAAAGAAAAAAGCTAAGAAGCATGGACACAGACATGCAACACAACACGGACACGCTAACATGTCAATTTTAAAAAAATCGCAGAACATGAGATATCCATATTAAAAAGAATTTGAATGAATATTGTTGGCGCCATGTTGCAATTAACCAATGCGAAGGAGACATGTGGTAAACAGGGAAAATGTGAGTTATCCAATCAGAAGCAAACACGCGAATGACCATCAAAATTCAAGAGTCAAACTTCGAGGTAAGTCACGTGCACAACACATGACCAAGAAAGATCATGGTGCGAGTGGTTATTTGAAGAGGCAGGCTGGAGCATCAAGAAGAATTCAAAGATGAAGAAAGGAGGGAAAAACTTTTAAAGAGTAGCTGCAAGGAAGGAAATCGTTAGGGCTGAGCAAGAAATCCGTGAAATTCGTAATCCGATCCAGTCCAATCAAATCCAGTAGGTTTGGATTGATTTTTTGAATCCGTGGTTCGGTTCCGGATTGAAAAATTAAAAATCCGTAGTTCACGGATTGGTTCCGGATTGGAACCGATCTGGACCGTATACAAATAGTCTATATTTTTATTATACACTCTCCTACATAGTATCTTCTCTTATTTCATATAAAACTCCAGACCTAAACTCGCATAGTATCTTCTTTTATTACTTTTGTTTGCTAGTTTTTAGTGTTAATTTGTAATGGTCTAAATACTTATGGTGGAACCAATTTTCTTATGGTTGTTTAAATTTTAGAACAGTATGTCGCTATTATAAAAAGACATGTTGCTATTGTGAAACTAATATGGTGCTATATTTATATTTTTATGAAATTAAAGTGTTATATATATATTTTTTGTTATTTAATTATGTAAATCCGTGGTCCTAAACCGATTCAATCCGTATTTAAATGGATTGGTCCGGATTGGTTTCACGATGTAAATGGATTGGATTGGTTCCAATTTTTCAAGAATCGTAGATAACCAATTGGTCCTAATTTTAGCCCAATCCGGACCATGCTCACCCCTAGAAATTGTGGGTATGAGGCTGGGTAACTGCCACGAATTCAAAGGCAGCCTATAAATAATCGAAGACAAAGATGGAGAAGGCCTTTGAGCAAATCCAAACTCTACGTCTTCGCTTTCCTTTTTTTTTTTTCTTGAATTGCACCTTTACATTCCATAGGAGTAGAACTAACTTGGTTCTTCTGTAATTCAGTTTCAACCTTCGAAAGTTGCCCAGATCATTAAGGTAACAACAGTGTAATTGTGTTATTCAATTAATCAATTACATACTTCTGTCTCAGTTTCTTCCCCCAATTATGTTTCAAATTATTTGCTTATGCTACGTTGGTTCTTAATCAGAACACAGTTTTTTGAAGTCCTATTCACTGAGGCAAAATGAACCTTTCACAATTGTATATTAAGTGTTTGACTTAAACCTGTATCTGTAAGAACTTTTTAGTCCTTCTGGCACACACTAATTACAAATTTTAACCTTCAATCTGCTAAAAAAACCAACAAATATATATATATATATATATATATGAAGGGTTCAAGATGCTACTACCAAGAGGACAAGGGATTTTTGTTTCAGATCTGTCCATGGGAAGTTCCATTCTATCCTAAATTTGATTTAAGCTCCATAGTGCTCTCTAATAATCCAACTAGTGGAACCTTAATAGTATGTTGAAGAGGAGAAGAAAAAAAACCAGAGAATTTCATTTAAATGAAACAAGATTTTGTTAGTCAACTTCAGATTTGGAGATTTTCTAGACAGCCATCAATTAGATATCCCAATTGACCTTTTAGTTAAAGATCTCCAGCCTCCACTAAAGACAGCTGCCAATTTTACCCTAACTAGTCTAGCCAAACATGCTTATGGGCAGAAGTTCATAAAATCAAACACCCAGTGTCAAGAAACACAGAACTGAAAAAAAAAAAAAAAAATAAAATAATTCAGAATCAGTTCTAGAACATCAGATTTATGCACCGACAGTTCAAAATTCATCTAATAGGACAATGCCATTTACAAAACTATAGTAGTCGTGCAACCAAATTGTATGCATATCATAGCTACCAAGTTCCCACACAGAAATTGCAGATCCAACCCATTTCCATAGGATCGCAGCAGCAAGTATATGTCAAAATCAATGCCATTAAATTCTACAATTCAGTTCTAAACTCCACCTAAAGATAATCATAACAAACAACACAAGATTTCAATTTAGGGAAACAAAACAACAATTACCTCAATGAGAAAGACGGCTCTCACTTCACTTGGAGGACACTGGCTTCTGCAAAAGAGCAGTCAAGTAAACCTCCCCATGCTTCACCCCGCTCGAATCGGTCTTATTGGCCACTGCCCATTTCACCTTCTTATAACCTATCCAAATCATAGAACAAGAACTCCGTTGCTGTCACCGGTATCCACCGATTGACGGCGTGGCCACACCTCACCAGATCCAAAACACCGTCGAACACCGGCAGCCGCTGCTGAAGCGGGGCATGCAGCGGCACCAACCCCCTCAGCCCCGCCGCCTCGTTGTAACGAGCACCCAAATTCATTGTAGTCGATAAAACAAAAAAGAACAGAGAAATTAGGGTTTGCTGGGAAAAAGAGAATAGGGAATGACCAGATCTGCAACTCTTGAGATCGAAATTGGAGGGAAAAAAACGGGGGTAAAAAGGAAGGGAAGAAAAAGGGAAGAGGAGTATAGGATCCGCCAGAGAAAGAGGAGAAGAGCAGGTCGACACTGGAAAACATATGCCTAAATTGGCTCAAAGCACAGTCAACATTATAGACATACCTCAGTGGCTTCCCCTCCCCCTGATCAACGAGATCTTGAGTGCACCTATCTGTGAAGTTGATAAAGACAGACATCAAGAATCAGCTAGTTAGGTAGTTGAAAGTCCTTCACATTTATTGCACTTCTCTTGCCAAAACAGATGCTTGACATATGCATTGCATACAACCAAGATTTATTGTCATTTGAGAGTTGTAATTATTGGAGAAAGTAAATGCTTAGGTGATGTTTGGGAATTGAGTTTTTTTTAGTATTTTTTAGTTTTTTATAAAAATACATACAAGAAAAGTAGACAAAATGAGTTGACTTGTATTAATTTTTTTATTTTTTTGGCTAGAATGTATTGGTACCAAAAGAAAGAGCCAAAAACTCAGATAGACACACACATGCATCAAAACTCGCAATAATCTCTTTCATCCAATTCCATTCTACACAGATAGAACCAACCAACCAACCAACCAATAACGTGTACCCCAAATATTACAGTTCTACCAGAATCTAAATAATATGCAACACCATTCTATTCAATAAGTTACAGTCAACACTGAGCCAAATAATATATTAATATAAAAAAAATAAAAAAAAGAAAGAAAGAAAAGTTATAGGAAACCAATAAAGAGGATCCCGTTTTTAGACATGTTTTTTGCAGGACAAGTCTTGGTTTTGCTCCCGCTTCCAGCTTTCCAAATTGTTCTCCACTTCCATAATAAACCTTTACAATATCATTGAGCACCAGCTAAAACCTAACCAACATTGCTGGAATAGAATACAATAGCAGTGAATTTACTTATTGATGGAAGAGTCTGTTCTATTGTTGTCCATGGCAGAGAAGATTTGACAGCACTGCCTGCTAGACACAGTAGTACTATTTTCAGCGAATGCAGTCAGAATAACGTACAGTAAGGGTGCTGTAAATAAATAACACAGTTATTTTGGGCCTTACACGCAATTTTTAATCTAGCGAAAACTAAAAATATCTTATTAATATGGGTTGCTAAAAGTAAGAAGTACCATGGGGCACAAAAGAAAAAACAAATGAGAAGAACATGAGATGCTTCTCATCAATTTCCACGCACTTTTCATCAATTTGAGAAATCCTTTTTAACCTTTTTACCTATTTCCAAGACATTTTTTTATTCCAATCCCGATATTAACCCGTGCCTAGAATTTGCATAATAATAATAATTATGCTTTGGAAGACATGAAATTACTTGAACAAACATCTTGATGGTCAACAACGTAAATTGTCAAGTTGGATAGATGTGAATTATATTAACACGAGTATGAAGTATGGAGCATCAACATGTCGGGAGCAAACATTAAATATTGTGCTATTGTGAACAAAATTGTAGCCAAATAGTATAATGTAATGAGACCCACATTAACAATTATATGTAGAGGATCCTCCGTCGGATACTACTATCGGGTATAGGTGTGTATCCAAGCGTCATACCTTCATAAATTTAGGTAGTGTTTGGTTTATTGGAATAAATTGGAATGGAATGAAAATTCCATCCAAATATTCATTCCCATGTTTGGTTAGACTAAAAAAATAATGACAAATGCATTACAAATGGAATCATCTTTCACTATTTTAGGAAAGGATAAGGAATCATCATTCCATTCTATTCCCTCTCATTCCAATGAACCAAATAGAGCATTAAATCTTAGGATCTTGGGACATGTATCCAAAACTGAATATGGGTACCGGGTGCGGATAATATTCTCGGATGAAATGTTGTAAAATATGTAGAAATATACTAGACATTAAATAGGGTTTGACGAAAATATGAAAGTACTATATCTAATTCATGTGAGAGATAAAAATATTACTTTACTAGCAAATGTGAGTTTCTTCTAAATCATATATTATAACAAATTGAAAGATTCGGGTGTCTAAATTGGGTAAAGGTGTCGGACATATATCCCACATCCTTACCCTTGTCATATCCGGTAGACATAGAAGAGCCCATGTAATACAGGTACAATCCACTGTCTAGTAGGTAAGTTAATGAGGTGAGAAAAAACTGTAGCTATAGGGTCTTTGAGGTGTTATTGTGCTTCCAGAATGCTTGAATATCCTTAGAACGAGGCGTGCATCCATATGGTTTTCAACACTGGTTTCAATGAAACTGAGAACTTTATGTAACAACACTTGAATAGACTCTTGCAAATAGAGTGTTATATACACTTAGGGTGGCAAATCCCCTTTCACAATCTACATAGGACCATACCTAAAAGAACAGGTTTAGGATCCATTTTCAGAAAATATTAGAACAAAATGTTTGCACTCAAACATAATGCAAGTTCTCCCTTGTCAAGCATGCACGTAATATTGAAAAAAGAAAGAAAGATTATACACATGTTTGCCTCATCAATTCCTAACACCCTCGAAATAATCCACCACGAGTTTAGTCAAATGCAAATCAATGCATTTAAGTTCCAATTGTATTGACAGGAAAAAAGTACTTCACAATGAAAGATATGTTTTTCAGTACTTTTAGCAACAGAAAAATGGATTGTGGCAGCTCTGCTTGGATACTGGCCAGGGTTAGGAGTAAAGAAATCTTTGTCCATCTCAAAAAGTGAGTGTCTAAACTTTGAAGGTTAAAAAAGAATTTGAGACAACCATGATTTTAAAGGAAGTGTTTTATCTTTTTCCCCAAGTAGAGAGTATTGATAGAGAAATAAGGAAAAAGGCAAACCTAAGAAGCTCCAACAATAACACCTAGTGGTCCAAATCGAAAAATTTCATGAACGGAAAAGGAATAAGCCAAGTTTGGCTAAACAAAATAAGTGCACTTATTTCATCTTTTTATCTTTTTTGGGTCACATCAATCAACATCTCCTCTCTACTTTTTCTACACATAATACAATAAAAGTCAAAAAGTGCACTTATTTAGTCTTCCCAAACTTGGCCTTATTTTATTTCTTTATGGGCCTCACTGGGTGATGATGATTCACTTCAATATAATAATCCAGTAACTTCATGTGTCTTGAAGAGCACTGAAGAAGAATAGAGTTTTTATTTGGGCGAATTTACAATTTACCCCCTTCAACTATTGTCCAATATCACTTTACCACCCTCAACTAAAAATTGTAACAACTAACCCCCTTCATCTAATAATTTTTTTCAATTTGAACCTTTATGACTAAAAACCCTTTCATCAATTGGATAAATTACACTTTATCTCCTTGAACTATCACCTAGTATCACTTTCAATTTGGACTTCTTATTTTTATTTTTCAATTTATCACTAAATTAATTTTTAGTTTGTTAGGAAAAAAATTAAAAAAAAAAAAAATTTCTTCACAAATATTTAAATGTTAGGTGCATCTAAAAATTTAAATTATTTGATTAAAATATGAAAAATTATTAGGAAAAAAAAAAAAACTTAAAAATTGGATTTTAAATTAAAAACCAAACAATTTTTTTTAGTTGAAGGGGTAGTGTGATATTGAGTGATAATTCAAGAGGGTAAAGTTTAATTTACTCCTATAGTTAAGTGTTACAATTTTTAGTTCAAAGTGGTAAAGTGATATGAGACAATAATTTAGGGGGATAAAATGTAATTTGCCTTTTTAGTTTCCTTCTTTTAGGCTGTATTTGGATCATAGATTTAGGTAGGGATAAAGGAAAAGGAAAAGGAAAATGCGAAAGAAATTGAGAAAAAATTTAACTTATATTTCCTACACATTTTTCCTTTCTCTTTCCAAATTCCTACACAAATCCATTACCAAAACCTTATAATTTCATTTTGCCAACTAAGAGATTCAGATTACAAGGCAGTATGTTTCAAGGTCAATCTTCCTATTGAACAATTTTTATTTTTATTTTTATTTTTTTAAAGCAAAAGAGGAAAATAAAAAAAGAAAAAAGCTAAGAAGCATGGACACAGACATGCAACACAACACGGACAAGCTAACATGTCAATTTTAAAAAAATCGCCGAACATGAGATATCCATATTAAAAAGAATTTGAATGAATATTGTTGGCGCCATGTTCAAACCAACCAATACGAAGGAGACGCGTGGTAAACAGGGCAAATGTGAGTTATCCAATCAGAAGCAAACACGCAAATGACCATCAAAATTCAAGAGTCAAACTTCGAGGCAAGTCACGTGCACAACACATGACCAAGAAAGATCATGGTGCGAGCGGTTATTTGAAGAGGCAGGCTGGAGCATCAAGAAGAATTCAAAGATGAAGAAAGGAGGGAAAAACTCCTAAAGACTAGCTGCAAGGAAGGAAATCGTGGGTATGAGGCTGGGTAACCGCCACGAATTCAAAGGCAGCCTATAAATAATCGAAGACAAGACTCTACGTCTTCGCTTTCCTTTTTTTTTTCTTTTCTTGAATTGCACCTTTACATTCCATAGGAGTAGAACTAACTGGTTCTTCTGTAATTCAGTTTCAACCTTTGAAAGTTGCCGAGTCATTAAGGTAACAACAGTGTAATTGTGTTATTCAATTAATCAATTACATACTTCTGTCTTAGTTTCTTCCCCCAATTATGTTTCAAATTATCTGTTTATGCTACATTGGTTCTTAATCAAAACACACAGTTTTTTGAAGTCCTATTCATTGAGGCAAAAAGAACCTTTCACAATTGTCTATTAAGTGTTTGGCTTAAACCTGTATCTGTAAAAACTTTTTAGTCCTTGCTGGCATGCACGAATTACAAATTTTAACCTTCAAACGGCTAAAAAAGCCAACACACACACACATATATATATATATGAAGGGTTCAAGATGCTACTACCAAGAGGACAAGGGATTTTTGTTTCAGATCTGTCCATGGGAAGTTCCATTCTATCCAAAATTTGATTTAAGCTCCATAGTGCTCTCTAATAATCCAACTAGTGGAACCTAAATAGTATGTCGAAAGGGAGAAGGAAAAAAACCAGAGAATTTCATTTAAATGAAACAAGATTTTGTTAGTCAACTTCAGATTTGGAGATTTTCTAGACAGCCATCAATTAGATATCCAAATTGACATTTTAGTTAAAGATCTCCAGCCTCCACTAGAGACAGCTGCCAATTTTACCCTAACTAGTCTTGCCAAACAATGCTTATGGAAAGAAGTTCAAAAAATCAAACACCCAGTGTCAAGGAAAAAAATAAAAAAAATAAAAAATAAATTCAGAATCAGTTTTATAGAACATCGGATTCATGCACCGACAGTTCAAAATTCATCTAATAGGACAATGCCATTTACAAAACTACAGTAGTCTGCACACCAAATTGAATGCATATCATAGCTACCAAGTTCCCACACAGAAATTGCAGATCCAACCCATTTCCATGGGATGGCAGCAGCAAGTATATGTCAAAATCAATGCCATTAAATTCTACAATTCAGTTCTAAACTCCACCTAAAGATAATCATAACAAACAACACAAGATTTCAATTAAGGGAAACAAAACAACAATTACCTCAATGAGAAAGAAGGGTATCACTTCACTTGGAGGACACTGGCTTCTGCAAAAGAGCAGTCAAGTAAACCTCCCCATTCTTCACCCCGCTCGAATCGGTCTTATTGGCCACTGCCCATTTCACCTTCTTATAACCCAACTTCCCAATCAAGGGCGCATAAATCTTGTCAAGATCAATCCCTTTACAGAAAAACCTGTCCAACCACAAGTACCCACCACCCCTCAATACCCTATCCAAATCATAGAACAAGAACTCCATTGCCGTCACCGGTATCCACCGATTGACGGCGTGGCCACACCTCACCAGATCCAAAACACCGTCGAACACCGGCAGCCGCTGCTGAAGCGGGGCATGCAGCGGCACCAACCCCCTCAGCCCCGCCGCCTCGTTGTAGGGAGCACCCAAATTCATTGTAGTCGTAATCACAGTGGCGTTTAGTAGCTTCTTCATTTGGGCAGCGAAAGTGCCCGTGCCGCCGCCAATGTCTAACCCGAGTCGAATCACCGAATTAGCTGATTTCGCGATTTGTTGGAATTGCGGGATGGGGAGATCCAGATCTGATTTGTAGCTCAGGAATTTGGGTTTCTCGACTTTCATGTCGAAACCCAGATCGGAGTTGAAGCGAGCGAGGCAAGTGAAGCTTTTGCAAGTGTATTTGGTCCAAATGATGGAATTATCTGGGAGGGGGCTAGAAAATGGGTCGGTGGGGAGGAGAGAGGAAGAGGTGGGGGGTTTTGGGGGGGTTCGGGAGAAGCAACGGCGGCGGGGGAGGGGGTGGCAACCGCGGAGGATGAGGGATTCGGCGAGGTCGGTGTCGTGAGGGCAGAGAGAGAATGGGGTGTAGTTCATGAAGCGGTGGAGGAGGTCCGGGTGGTGGCGGCAGGAAGAGGCGATCGGGGAGATGTGGGTGTAGAGGAGGAGATCAGATGGGACGGTGGGCTTTGAGGGATTGCTAGTAGTGGTGGTAGTGGTGGTGGGTTGGAGGCGCGTGAGGTGGTTGATGGTGGCTCGTATGGTGTGGAGTTGGCGGAGGAGGTGGTCAGGGACAGGTGGGGGAGTTGGGGGCTTGGATTGGATGGTGGAGGAGAGGTGGTAGAGAGACAGAATGTTGGTGGCTACCATTGCCAAAAGAAGCACAAAATTGAGACCCATTGTGAAACCCATTTCTTGAAAAGATCTTCTTGATTTTCTGGTACCTACCTCTTTTATCTATCTATGGGGGTTGGGGGTTGGGTTGGGTTGGGTGCCTTTTGCTTTGAGCTCTAGAATTGCAGGTGATGAAGCACTACTCATTAATTAACCCCTCATCACTGTCCTCCACTGTTGTTGTATTATGTCCATGTATAATAGTGTATATATATACATATGCTATGCAGCATGGACATAATTTAAGGATTTTTAAGATTGAAGTGGGGATGGTGATTGTATGTTGGTGTTTTTGATCTGCTGTTTTGATTTGGGGTATTTGTGACCGTTGGATTGGGATTGTTGAGGAGGGTTGAGAATATGTGAAGTCAAAGTCATTAGGTTCGCATCTGAATGTGATTCAAATCGAACGGATGAAAAGATAATGTGGCTAGGTGCCAAATAGTAACTTGTCATCTTTTTTTTTTCTTTTAAAAATTTTATTTTTACACACTTACTTATTTTAGTATGTATTATTTTTTATTAAACACATTTATAAATTTAATTAGATATTATTTACCTTATTTCACACGCTACATATTTTAATTTTAACTCTTAACTCAAATATTATATACACACTTTCTACTCAAACACACACCCACACAACCACCGAAAACTCTCTCTCTCTCTCTCTCTCTCTCTCTCTATGTGAACACGCGGAAGCAATCTCTCGACTCACCGAATTCGAAACTCCATAACCGTGGAGAAGTTGTTGGAGAGAAGGAAGATTCTTAGGAGAAGACCAAAAACATAAGGACCAAGTTTGTTCGCTCACTGCTGCCGACGACAAAGACAACGACAAGAAGAGATTGTTGAAAGCAAAGCAAAGCTCGTTGGTACTGGATTTTCGAATAAAATCATTTTTTTTTTCAATTGTTAACTTTTGAAAATTTCCTAAAATTTCAAAACTTGATTTCTGAATGTAATTATTATTTTCGATTTGAATATTGTTTTTCGAACAAAAATAATAATTTCAACAGTTGATTTTCGACCACAAAAAAAAAACAAAAAAAAAAAATCATCATTGGTTTGCCAAAGAGAGCTTTCCTCTGGAAATTTGAGAAGCCAAATTGAAGAAGAAACCAACAAAGTAATGAAAAAGAGGTATAGGGTAGAAGGATTGGAATGAAATAAAGTGGAGTTGCCTGAAGAAGGTAGGAGTAAAAAGGACCACGAACGATGGTGTCCATTATATCGAACAGCAACACCAGTAGCTTTCTATTCCTGTTTTTGTTGATATCAAAGCTCTGATTGTTGTTGTTGAAATTATTGAGTGCCATTGTTGAAATTATTGTTGTTATTGTTTATTATGATCATTTTATTTTAGGATATAATTGTTATTAAAATAAAATTTTATTAAGTGTGTAAAATAAAATTTCTCTCTTCTTGTGCAATTTATTTGTTGTAAATGATGTACTTAGCCTTCATTTGTCATGAGTTAAAATGGAGTTTTTTAGTTAAAATAGTTACAAAAAGATAAAATAGATTTTTTAGCTCAATAAGGCAAAATGTCATATTCAAACTGTAATCATTTCATTTTTTTTCACAAAAATCAAAAAAGTCAAAAACTATTCCAAATGAAACTTTTTAACCCTAAACTAAAATAATTAAAAAACTAAAAAGTCAATCCACATCACAACCGAACCGTTATTTGCAACAGTGTCATAAGTTGAGGATGTAGCATATACAACAGTGTCATAAATTGAGGATGTAGGGTGCTTCTAGTCGTGTTTGTCTCAATTGTCTTAATATTAATTTGATTTGTAATTTTTGATCCGTGTTCAGTTCATGTTATGTTAATATGTTATATTAAAAAGTTTCAATATTAATTAAAAATATTAAATGTATAAAAAAAATTTAATTTTTTTTTCACAAGTTAAATTTAATGAAACTAATCTCTAATAAATAAAATTATTTATAAAAATATTTGATTTTAACTTAACTTTATTTTCTTAATTTACAAAAATTATATTTTATTATTATACTGTTTACTAGATTAATTCAAATAATAGATAAAAAAATATATTAAGTTCAATTAAAAACAAATAACAAAACTTATATAAAACTTAGGTGTCTTTTTTGGAAGTGCAAAAAAAGTCAACTTCTTAATTTTTTGGCTTATCACCTCTTTATTTTTTGCACCTTTTTTTTTCTAATAAGCAAAAAAAGTTAATTTTTTTTAATTATTTCTCAAAAAATAATTAAAATCGTATTTTACATACTCCTCTATCCCAAAATAATAGTTTATTTTGAAAATCTAATTTTTTTAGTAGTACAATTATTACATTTTAAAAATATTAATTTTTTAAAATTATCATTTGATAGTACATTTTTTTTTGGGAATATAAATTGTTAATAAATTTAAAAGAATGGCAAGATAGAAAACTCATATTATTTTAATCCTTGATTTTTGAAAATGTAATAATATTTTGAGATAATGCAAAATGAAATAAGGGAACTAATATTTTGGAACGAATGAATTGCTTTTTAATAAATTGGATGTAATCACGTAAGAGATTCATAATACTGTTTAGTGAAAATAATATTAAAATATATAACTAATTCTTCACGTATTAATTTCGTGTTATATAGATGTGACACTAACTTGACCTATTTAATATTCGTATTATTGGATCGTATCATATACATACTCATGTCAAAAAATAGTTAATTCTAACCCACTAATTTCATACACAATTCAAATAGTATCATTATGTTGTGTCGTAAATTTCCACCTTTAAATGAAGGCACCCAAATTCCACCCTTTAAAAATTTGAAGTCATATAAGTTCTTACATGTCGTTTGTTTTCAGAGATAGAATGGAAAAGATTTATAGTGAGGGGATTGTTAGTGAAGGGATTGATAGTGGGAGGATTAAGTAAAATTGTATTTATTTTGATGATAGTTGTTAGTGTAAGAATTGTTAAATTATTTTTATATAAAATAATAAAACAAATAAAAAAATATAAAAAATTAAACATCAAGGTGTCGTTTGGTAACACTTACGTTTTCAGTTTATATTTACAAAAATTTAAAAAACTCAAATAAAAACTTGTTTGGTAAATTTTTTATTTATAAATTAGTGGTCTCAGTTTATAAATTTGGCCAAAAAATATAAACTCAAAAAATGTGTTTCCGTTTTGAATTTTCAGTTTTTTTTTTTTACCACCCAACACTAGCTACCACCCGCCACCATTTTTTACCATCGTCTTCCGCCACCACCACCCACCCCCTACCACCACATGCCACACCACCTTACCACACACTCCCTACCACCACCTACCCACACCCACCACCCACTCCCACCACCCACCCCCCCTACACCACCACCACCCGTCACCATTACCACCACCCACCCACCCGCCGCTACCCACCACCGCCACCGTCACCGTCGCTACCACCCCCACCACCACCACCCACCCGCCACCACCACCACCACCACCATCACCCACCACCATTCTACCACCAGCCACCACCACCACCACTCACCACCCACTTGCCACCACCCGTCACTACCACCACCACCACCACCATCACCCATCATCCACCACCTACCACCACTCACCTGCCACCCACCCACCGCCACCTACCACCACCCGCCACCACCACCCACCACCCATTTGCCACCTACCCGCCGCTACCCACCACCGCCACTACCACAGTTGCTACCACCCCCACCCCCACCACTACCACCACCACTACACCACCACCTGCCACCTACCCCCACCACCACCCACCACCACCACCATCACCCACCACCAACCTGCCACCACCACCCACCACCCGCCACCGCCACCGCCACTGCCACTATCACCCACCATCCACTCGCCACCACCACCCACCTACCACCCACCCGTCATCACCACCATCACCCACCACCCACCCCACCACCACCACCTGCCACCACCACCCACCCACCACCACCACCTGCCACCACCACCACCGCCGCCCCACCACCTACCACCACCACCACCATCACCCACCACCCACCCGCCACCACCACCCACCACCCGCCGCCACCACCACCACCACCACCATCATCACCCACCACCACTTGCCATTTCTCACTCTTTTTTATATTTTAAATTTTTTAAAACATTTTGTCTAAACCAAACGCGTTTGTAGTTTATATTTTTCTAAAAATAAACAAAAAATAAACAAAAACCAATTTATAAAATTTTTGTAAATATAAACTGAAAACATAAACGTTACCAAACAGGCCCTAATATTTAAAAAAAATTCCCAATATGAAAAAAATATAAAAAATATAAAAATTTATAATCTTCTCACTATTTTTCTAATACCACCTCCACCTCCACTTCCTCCATCCCAATCCCTCTTCCAATCTCCATCTATAACCCCTCTTCCATCCTAATCTCCTCCCCAACTCTATAAACAAACACACACTACATAATCCTACCTTTATCCTAATCCCCTCCCATCTATTACACCCCAAAACAAATAGCGCCTTACATTTCTTAAGTTCAACATTGTTCCAGTTTGCTCATCTGAGAATATATACTTTAAGATTGTCTTACCAACCACGATTCTATTGTCTATAAAACGTACGAGTGATGGTATCAAAACAAGACACTGAAGGCATGTTTAGTAATCATTATGATTTCAGTTTTCGGATTATATTTATAATATTTAAAAAAAGAAAATTAACTTAAAAGACTTGTTTGGTGAATTTTTTGAGTTTATATGACTAATTTTTCAAAATGAGATGGCCATTCATATATTTAATAAATTTTTAATGTCATTTTTAGTAAATATCTTAAATTCAATATTTTTTTAATAAAAGTGTAATTTAAAATTAGTTTAATGTATGAGAGCAAATAAGATCGTTCAAAATGGTGTTTGGGAAGCTTCAACCCAAATTTTTTATCTCATTTTTTCCACTAAAAATAAAAGTTTTACAAAACCAAAAAAACACATCCAAACAAAATATCACATCCAACCCCATAATCATTTCACTTTTTCTCTCACAAACATCACATCCAACCACATAAAAACCCAACTATCTTCCCAAACACTAAAAATTTTTTATCTCATAAAAACCTACATCTCCTAAAATCTACATAAAAACTCACTTCCCAAACACCCACAATGTTTTTTTTTTTTTTTTTTTGAACTAGTTCAAAATAATGTTTGAAACCCAAATAAAGTGGGCCTGCATATGTGCCACGTGCGGTCGCACAAGCATGCTTGTGTGTTCACGAGGGAAGTTTTGTGAGATTTTAGTTCGATTTCGATTTTAGTAAAGATAATATAAAATCTTAAGGATTGTTTGATAATGACTTTTTTAGTTGGTTTTTTTAACTTTTTTTAATTTGGAACTTTTTTGATTGTTTGGTTTTCTTATTTGGCTTTTTAGCTTTAGAAGGACACTTTTAGTTGATTTTTTTGACTTTCTAACTCTTTTCTTCTTCTTTTTTTTTTTGTGTGTGTGTGTGTGTGTGAGACTATTTTAGATCACAATGAAAACCAAACGAGGGCTTAGTGTCACACCCTAAATTTCCAGAATTCGATTCACAAGAAATAATCATAACTAACAAAAGAAAAGACAATAATAAATATAATCAAAATGAATTCTCTCGTATATATATATGCTAATGTCATTCAATATATGAGATTCTCCAATTATATGCATCTTATATTCAACATTTAGATAGAGTGAATATACAGTATGTAATTCAAAAGCAACAACATTATATGGAAATGGAACGCTTTTAAGACTTACATCATACAAAAAGGTAAAACCCTTACTAAAAAGAAAAAAGAAAAAAATGACACTCGGCCTACAAAATAAAGGGCCCAAGGCCTACAAGTCAAAGATCTCTCTCTCAACTGATGCACATATCCTATGCATCACCTCAAGGTTAGGGCATATCATCAATACTTGAAAAAGATTTCATCCACGTAAGGTGAACATATAGTCCAATAGAGTAATCTTTTAGAAGATAATATGTTTCTATACGTGTACATAATCATGATACTACATATGTGTAGTATGCTCAACAAAGTTTTTCTCATTTCACAAAAGGTTTCTATCAATCCCAATGATTAAGAACAAACATTTTCATTAACATTTTTCAATATCATTACTATTGACCCAGTAAATCCTCTTAAGTACGTGTATCTCTACCAATGGTCATTACTAAGCATAACCTAATCTAGTGTGCTACCTGAAGCAACACTCTACCAGTGACCACTGTCACCTAAACACCACCAAACACTTCTAACCGGAAGAACCTGGGCACCTACATTGTGCAAGTTTTTGATTTTTTACCATAGACTATTGAGCCAAATTATCATCAATTTCATCTATACGTGACCCGAATTCACTACCATTATTCAATTAAAATCATGATGTTTTAATGTAATCAATGCAACAATGCAAATATTCAATTCTCATAAAATGTGCTCCATGCACCTCCGTTTAACAGCGGGTTTTCATTTTCATAAATTCGACAATTCAATGCTATAATGAATGGGTGATCATCATCCTATTGTATCAATGTCTATAACAATGCCATTTTCTACCAATGGCCAAAAAATTATCTCTAACAATGATATAATTTCAATAATCATAAACACTTATCTCCAATTTCAACACAATAACATAACTTCCCCAAATTATGCAATTTCACAAATTAAGATTTTCGTAAAATTGGGACTTTTTCAAATTGAAACACCCTCATACTATTTTATACAAAGAAAATAGATTTGATTGTAAAAATATAAAGAAAAACCCAACTAATTCATAAACCCTAATCTCGTATCAAGGCTTTCCAGCATCTCTACCAATAAATCCAAAAGTTTTCTATAAAAAATACCACACATAAACTCGTAAATCTATATTAAACTAATGAAAGGAAACCCTATCTCAAATAGATAATAGGAAAAATCTAAAAATCGAGAACGGTCGGATGGACTTTGGGCTTGGGTGGAAACGTTGTTGTGGACGTTGTGCCTTTTTGGGTATAAGGCACGTTTCCACACTCTTGTTATTCCAACTTGCTTTCCCACATTGATAGAGTCGTCCCTTAGTTTTAAGGGGAATTAAGATGCCTTTAGCAATGAAAACTAAGCAAAAGACTTGATCCGTCATAACCAGAGAATTTTCAAATTTAGGAACTAAGGTACAAAAGAGGAAGGCCATTGAATGATGCACCATCTCTTGCCCAATTCAAAGATTAGCCTCTACTAATATTCTATTTTATAATTTTAGTGGTTAATTATTGGGAAAAAAATCACTTTACTCCATTGTGATTTTCCCTCAGAGCACTTTACCCCCTTAGAGTTCAAATATAGACAAAGAACCGCCTTATGATTTTGAACTAAAGTGCAAAACTAACACTATTAAAAGTAAGAGAAAAATTACTAACACTACAAGAAATTGCATTTTTCGCAATGCAACAAAATATGTTGCTAAAAGGGAAAATTCGTTGGCAAAGAGTTTTGCCGACACACAAAGTTACGTTGGCAACCCGTAGGCAAAAGTGAGTTGGCAAAAATTTTTGCCGACGAAATTATTATTGCATTGGTAAAAGTAATGCCTTTAGCGACGAACATAGTCGTCGCTAAAAGCCTTCATCCATCGTCGGCAATTTACCTTGCGTTGGTAAAAGTCATTCAAATATGATGATTGTGTAGCACTTTTCGCGACACAAATTTGCATGGGCAAAAAATGTAGTTTTACCAACAACATATGCGTCGGCAAAAGTAAACTTTTGACGACACATTTACGTCGGTAAATATTGCCATTTGCCGACGATTTGTTTGTCACTAAAGCTTTACTTTTGGCAACGACAAATTGGCATTGGCAATTTATACACTTGTACCAACACAATATGAGTGGGCAAAAATAACTTTTAGCGACACATTTACGTCGGTAAATGTTATCATTTGCCAACGATTTGGTTGTCGATAAAGCTTTAGTTTTGGCAACAACAAATTGGCATTGACAAAAAATACACTTTTAGTAACACAATTTGAGTGGGCAAAAATAAACTTTTAGCTACACATTTACCGACAAGTTGTTTGTCGAGAAAGCTTTACTTTTTGGCAACGACAAATTTGTAGTGGCAAAAAAAATTGAAAATCAAATATATTTTTTTATAAGATTTACATATTTACAAGAGGCATCCCTCAGGCACTATTATTACAAACTAATAACATTGATATTAAATCACCTAAAGTTGATGTGTAGGGAAAAAAACACTGCTGAAGGCTTTTTGTTATGTTCTATGTATCTCTTTCCTAACATAAGAATCTGCATTGGAAATATGAGATGATTTACCCTAATTGTTTTGTCTAAGGAACCATTGTAAAGTTTGTCACATGAAGATGGAACGTAGAGGCATGTGACAGCTTTGGTGTGTTCACGAACTTCCTGAATCAACCACGGAACCCTCTTACCAGCATCCCACACCTAAATGCAAGAAAAAGGGTAACCAAGTTGGACAAGGTGTAAGCTAAGTATGTATTAGAATGTTCATACAAGATGCAGCTAAGCAAAAGTAGGATATCAAGCGCATAGAAATTACCGCAAGGTATTGATTTAAATGTGAACATTCCCTCTGCATCAGAGACAGCGTGACAGACAGCTTTTCTTTGCCCAGGGACATTAACAGAGCCAAGGGCACAGTCCACCCTCGAGATATCATTTGAGTATAAATAAATGTGAACCCCTAAGATGGAATCTCCCTAAAAAAAATGGAAAAATAGAAGAAAAAGAAGAAGAAAGAAAAGATGACACAGATCATTCATTAGTTTCACTCACTTGCACATTACATTGCAAGATACCTCAAACAACAAAATTCAACAAACCTCAATTCCTATAAATATGTGCACACCTTTATAATAAAGCATGACACTATCAGTCCACCCAAGTTCTTCAGATATCTGTAGGGTCTCCTATCTCCAAACAGTTAAAACCATGTTACGAAACAATAGAGCATGGCATCTATGAAAAGAAGGTCAAACCAACTACTGTGAGCAGTTTACTCAAAACGGGGTGGTTGAGATTAACTGGCTTTGCTAGCTAAGGAGTGCATTTGTTGAAAATGGAATTGCATCCAAGACTGTATTCCACTACCAAGGTTCACATTTTGCAAGGTTGCAACTAAGAAAACAACAAAATTATCAAAAAGCCACATTACTCAATAGCAAAATTGCATTTGTGCAATTAAACATGTCACACTATGCATATAAGGTAATAGGAATAGCATAAGGAAATGTGGTGCATTTTCAACATTTTCAGCATTTTCATTATTAAAATACCAACAACAACCAAACATAACCAGAAACAGAGAAAGTCACCTAGTAATGGAAATAACATCTATTGATACACAAATTAGTACAAGCATGCGGACCAAATCAATCTTGTACTCAGTCGTAATAACGAATGCAATGATGTGTGCATAACATCAGCTGTTAGCTTGAGTCGCATCTCCTAACACACCAAAGAAGGAAGATGCAGGATTCAAATCGCAATTGGTAAGTGAGGATCCATCTACTTATCAACAAACATATATCCGTATCCACATACACACACGGGTGCATACTTATCAAGACTCTTGTTTGTCAATAACCAGAGAAAGAAAACTCCGGTAAATTAAGGTTAAAGATACTATAACATATCGAAGATGGGAGCAGCCTGCAATTTATCAACTGAAACGGAACAACAATAAACTGCTACATCCAGAAATACAACTCTGTTTATATGAAACTAATTTTAAATTTGTAAAAAGAAAACATTGAGGCATCCATCACCTACGCCACATGGCAGAAACACAAACACATGCCGATATAAATCCTTGAATAATTTTGTTGATAAATCATTGCAAATTGATGCGGAAAATACTGTAAAAGTATTCTATTTCCACAGTTCGAATGCTATAAAGCCTATAATATTCATTCTTGTTCATGCACACTTGAGTTTATAATTAAATGATAAATGACATAAAATTTATTAAAGAAGAAATTTTTAATCAAGTGACACGGAATAAAATACGCAAACCACCAGGGACCTTCAACCTCAAACCCACTTGATTCCCAAAGATTTTATAAAATGAAATAAGTAAATATATGAAAGTGAAAAGAATGGCACAACTTATTTTATAAGAAAGCAATACAAGGAAATTGCATTTTGTGAAACAATTATTAGTGCAAAAAATTACCTGAGCAACTACAGATCCACGAATATCATAGCCAGGGACAAAGAAAATGTCATCAACCAAACCATTCTCAAACCCCAATTCAACCTGCAACAAGTAAAATGTAGTTGCAGCTCAAGCAAAAATATATAGGCGTGCACATGTGTGTTTTTTGGTGAGTATGGGGGGAGAGAGCCACACAACAAATAGCAGCAAGGCGAAATAGAAAGCCTTTGAAAAGAAAACAAGCATCTGACCTCTGCAGAACCTCTAACTTCAACATTAAAATCAAGGCGTGAAGCACGTAGTTTGTATTTTCCTAAACCCAAGAACAGCTAATGTTAAGTCAGTGAACCGATGTTCTTGACAATCAATAAAAATTAAAAACAAGAAGAGCATCAGGTAAGATTTACAGGAATAACAAGAAAACCAGAATACTGAGAATAAATTATGGTTTGCTATAAGTCAAATTCATTATTTCCAGAAAACACTTATTAACATTATTTAGAGATGGTTAAATGAGGTTTTCAGATGAAGTTCCAGAACAAGTTTAGAATAGTCGACCCTTTGTTGGGTCACTAGCAAGTGAACTACAGACCTGGGATAATGTTAGTGAACGAGTAACTTCTTGTTAGTGATGTTAAAACAGATGTGACAAGATCACCCGTGGGAGATAAAAGCTCAACATTTACATTTGATGGACCCCCATTTTTATTTGAACAGCTCTCTCCACCAACAGATCCCACAACTCTTCCAGACACGATGAACCTACAGATATAGGAAATTTAGGAGAGTGATACACAGCACAATATGGAAGCAAATAAATTTAGAAACAACAATGCTAGAGATGCAAAGAGAGTTGACAACATGAATAAAATACCACAAGTTTCATATATATTTAAAATAATAATAATAATAACCTAAAGCAGCTGAGCATACCTAGTGAATCTAAAATTTATATCCTCATTTGCATTGCAACCAGCCTGATCAACAACGACAGGAACCTACAAGAAAATTATTTTTTTTCCTCTCACATTTTAGGTCCAACAGAATTACAAAATGCACTCCTACAAAGGACTGGAAACATCCTACATGGGAAACATTACATACTGACAAGTTGACAACTAATATACTTAACTTGATCTGGATCCCATGACCATCCTTGTGGTCCCTTGACTTTAATTACAAAGGAACCCTGTAGAAGAAAGCATTAAAGATGAAAACTATGCAATATAAGGAGGTCAAACAAGCATGTCAGGAAAATAAAATGCCTTGCTGATGGAGTAGGAAATTCTAGCCCTGATTGTGTTGGATTTTTTTTCCAAGCATTATATTTTTTATTTTCATGGGAATAAAACCTCTCTGCATGTGGGGATAAGACCACATACATCCAACCCTTCTTAGACCCCGTAGTGGTGGGAGTCTCATGCACAGTTGCACTAGGCTGCCCTTTTTTTATTGTTATTTTCTTACAAAGATGATAATAAATGGATGAAGTCTGTTGTAGCCAGATGACACCCCACCCAAATTGGACATTAAGCACACTTAAGACATAACCAGCTCTACTTTGAAGTCTTTGAAGTTTGCATGGCAAACTGAACCGAAACAAGTGTAAAAAAGAGACTTAAAACGACTGCACCAAGAAGGATTTACTAAGCGCAATCAACTTGACAAATTAGCTCACAGCCTCAGAAAAGGGAAAAAAAAAAAAAAAAAAAAAGATATAATGCCTGCAATTCATCATCCTGCTAAGAAGAGCAACTGAGCATAAAGAGCTGCAAATCGAAGACTGCAGTTTTTAACCTTGATCACCTGATTATTCAGCCCATGCTTTGAAGCAGATGAGAACATATTTGAGGTTTCTAAACAATCTCATTCATTAGCATCCAACCTTCAAATGAATATGTATTCCAGTTACGTGATTTACACAATTTACTATATTTTTTTTTATTTATTGTGCCTTATTAAATTTTGTTTAATAGAAAATATCTTTGCATATTTGAACAGTGGAACAGGTATAGAACCAAAGTCCTAACCCAAGGAGTGTTTGAAGTTCCCATAGACCAAAGCTAATAATAAAATTGTCAGGGGATAGCAAAAGTTCTGCAGGTAACTACGGAATGCAGTTTAGCATGTGACTAATTCAACCCTATGTACACAAGCAGAACCAGAAAACAGATGAAAGTAAAAATTGAAACATATAAGAGTAAAAAAGGAGAGAATACAATATAACAAAGATGGAGGAGCAAGAGAATATAATATAAAAACGGAGAGCCCTTTGACATATATAAAGAAAACAAGAGATATGCTAATGACCAACCAATGGGTGGTCATCAGTCATAATGTATGTGTAAAAAGTGTAGAAAATGTATAAAAAGTGTATAGAAATGTGTAAAAATGTTTAAGAATACATGGAAAGTGCATCGGAATTTTAACTATTTTTGCATTATTTTCCCCTTAAATACCCATATGGCCATGCATTGCCCAAAAACAAAGGGCAATGTGGAAGACAAGAAAAGAGAAAGGGATTTGCGTGCAGCAGTTGCCAGCAACAACCAAAAAGATCAAGTGCCAGCAAAAATTGTAGAGAGATGAACTTTGAAATCTTTAATGACAGGAAAAAAGAAGTCATAGAAGCAGTGAGAATTACCATATAATCTGCATCAGTTCTCCTTGTCAACTTGCTTCCCAAATTTCCTTAGTGCAAGTGAATATATCTCTTTTCTTCGCATGGAATATCCTCCAGCAACCAACTTGACTGCCTAGATGCATGTAATCATAAAAGTTATTGGCTCAAAAATAATATTAATGTAGAAGACAATGTACTTATGAAAGGCTAGCCCACAGCAAAATAACTGCTCATTGGGTCAAATTTCCCATACTACTATCAGATCAATCATCCTTCAGACAGGAATCTTATTTTCAAAAATCAAACAAATTGTAGCCAATGCTTTTCTCTAACATCCAAAAAGAGAAGTTTCACTTCAAGCCAACAATGCAATTATCACACTGACAATGCCCTCCATGAAATCAATCACTTCATATATTCCTCGCAAACCAATGAAGAATAAGACAGGATTAGCTTGAACATTTAATATAGACCATTGGCCAAAGCATACAATCTCACCTCCGACATACCAAATAAATATAGCAAATAGGCTTTACATCATCAAAAAATTAGTACTAAAAACCTTATTTTTTGAATTGGCTAACTTACTAAGCATACCCAAGAGAATTCCTATGTTGTTCGTTAAATGGTTAGCAACATGATTTAAGTCTGAGAAAACAACTAAGTTATTTTAAAGTTAGAAAATAGGATCTAAAGCTTTGGCAGAATAAGAATCTGTGGCGTATAAATTTAGCAAAATTAAATGTAGGAATGAGACTGATAAAACTTGGCGGCTAAGACTTAAAAGTGACCATTTCCAATATCTTTTATCTATTATTGTCCACAAGAAAAGAAAGATTGCAGAGGACATTCCCTGTCACATGGACTCTTATACTTCTTCTAAAGTATCCGTGTCTACCGGATATGACAAAGATAAGGGTGTAGGACATGTGTCTCCCAAATCCTCAAACTTTTTACGATATTTGAAGAATAAGAATTTCACATTAGCTAGTAAAGAAACATTTGTAGCTCTAACATAGATAAGAGATGAAAATTCTGTATTTTCTCTAAATTCTATTTAATTTCAAGTACATTTTTACATAATTTACCACATCTTATTCAAGAATATTATACAATATGCAATATATGTGTCCATGACGAGTCCTCATTCTCATATCCAACTTTTGGATACATATCCCTATATCCTTAGATTTAGATTTACAAAGGTCTAATACTTAGACACACACACATACACCCCTAGTACTTGTAGCCGAGTCCATGTAACATAGGACATTCCCATAGAATAAGACTAGGATCGATATAAATAAGTGCTTCTGGAGTGATGTGTAACGTGGAAGTAGTGAAAAATGAAGGGGAAGTTTTATATGGCAAGCATGATACCACATTGCACATTCCTTTCTCTTTAGATTTAATCAGCCCCTCCAATTATGCCATAAGTTTAAACTTTACCTAGTCTAATCTGTTCCTACTCATAGAACAGATAAGATTAAGTAACATTTTGGTTTCACAAACAATACCCCTTTGCAAACTCATAGAAGCACTTATACACTAGTAGTTATTATAAGTTCCTAATGACCAATAAAAGTCCAAAATGAGCATCACTACATCAATTTCCTTTATATTCTTATGAAATGATACATATAGTGGGAAGGATGCCAGCAAGTAACCCTGCAAATGCAACCATTAGTTTCAACTCTTAACAGATTTAAATATACACTGCAAACAGAAAAAATCCAATACCGAAGAAAGACATTGCCCTCCAGAGATCAACTCTCTCAGTTCATTCTCAAGCTGAGACTCGGATGGAGCTTCCACCACACAATTTGCCTTTCTTTCAATCAAGAATGTGATTTCTCCTTTTGGTTGGCGAGTCAAGAATGCTCCTTTGGCTTCTTCCAAAGTTCCACACCAAAACTATAAAGGCATGATCTATATTAGTAAATCAAAAGAGAACAACACCCGCAGACATGTGACATGACCAGCAGTGAAAATATGTTTATCCACTTACAAACCATGATTGTCACAACATACTAACGTGTCTAAGTCATTAAAAGACTATCATTGTAGTATTATAGTCAAGTAAAAGATGGGACTAAATATTCTAAAGGGTGTCAATTGGGAGAAACCACTGACTTCATAAATGCATCCCAGATTTGCAGGGTATATAACCAGCAACATAGTGAATTTCTAGAAAAACCATGTGCAACCAACAACACTTATCAAAGAGAAGAGAAACTATAGCAAATAACTTAAAATACAAACCCACCTCTTCATGTATTTTTGTCATCTCTCAAGCTACGGCACATTGTCTGCAACACATCAAAACAACGGTCATAACCAATCCTCAGGCAGCGTGCATCTTTTGGTTAAATGGAGAAGAAATGATAGGAATATATAGAAAACATAAAGCCAAAATCTTGCACTGCCAATAAAAGTAAATTTATAAACCAAAATTTATTTAGTTAGGCCCTTCCTCCCGCCTCCCGCCCCCAGTGCGGTGCCCCTGGGGAATCTATGACTACACATTTATACGGTTCTCGAGTGAGTTATGACTGCAACTGCATTACAGTGAAAACTTATTAGGATTGACTTTTATTCCTTCTTATTTTGATGTAATAAGTGATTTAACTTTAACACAAGGTAACACAAGATGTCAAGAAGGTCAAGAAGAATGTGGCTTGAATTGATGAGGAACTAAGCAAGGGCCTATAAAACAATGGAGAATCTAGCTCTTGATAGAGCTTATAGACATAAATGGTGAATGGATTTGTGTGCACAACCCCAACAACATATACAAACTTCATTTAATTTGGTTGAATATCTAATTTTTTCATGCAAACATTTGTCCCAATACCAACAGTTTCCAACGTCATTTTTCCAACTGTACCTGGAATACTAGAGAACATTCATTAATCCAGGTATTTAAAAGATGAAAATACATCAAAGTAAATAAAGGACCAAAGCAAAGGGTCAACTAATAAGCTCACCAATCCTTATCAAGTGATATCTCTGAATAGATATAGTAAATGAATTTTTACAGTGTTAATAGATATAGTTTGCTTGAAATAGTTCTCAAAATTAAATTCACAATACTTTAGTGTTGCTTGATCTAAGAAAATGATGATTACTTCTCAGCAATCCTTCATGTGTTGCACAGAGTTGTGATCTCTTAGAACTACAAGAACAAAACAAAATGCCTAAAGAACACATAGAACGTAACACTGTAATGCCAATGTTCAAAGAAAAAAGAAGCTTGCCCTCTGAAACAAACTGGACTGGACCTAGACATGTCCATCTCTTACTAGATTAAGAACAAGAAAGGGCAAGACCATGGCATATGCTTAACAAGCTGACATGATAAGTTCACACACATCCTCATTTTTTATGTAACTAATTTAGTAGTCATCCAAGACATAAATACCCAATGAAAACATTTTAAAATGAAACTTAAATCATATCAGAGATACTGTAACATAAATTTTTTATATTAAATTTTTTTTTCTAGTCCCTCTACTATTTTTCAAAGTGTATTCAAGTCAACGAAAAGATTTTAAAGAAAATGTATTTGGCTGATAAATATTCTCAGTATACATTTAATCAAAAGAACTGCTATTTGCTTGTTCTATGATACACTATATGTATCAAAGATATGATGAATATGTATTTTGCTATACTCTTTAAAACTTATATACACAGAAGAAAAAAAATGGTCTACGACTATCTCAAAAAATCATACGAAAGGAAACACAGATTAAGATTCTTTTTGTTTTTGTTGATGTGGCACATACCCAAAGACATGAAAACTCCTATTATTATCCTAAGATATGATAAAGATCTTCCTCAAATATTTACCTACAGTCACCAAAAATAGAAGAAGCCTCTTCAATAAATTGATGAAGCTTATGAGGAAGAACATAGAATATTTGTGTTGCTACTTCCTTTGCAGATACAATCAACCTCTCCTTCCTTGATCCGGCATGTTTGGGCAGAAATCCAACTACAGACAACCAACAATACATATGATATTAGCTACTAGCCTACCACTATCACCAAATTGTTGCCAACACTAAGGGTGTCGAATTCATGCGCAACTTACCAAATGTAAACTCGTCAGTAGCTAACCCTGAGGCAGAAAGTGCAGCAACAAAAGCAGAAGGACCAGGGATAGGAATAACAGGAATATTTTCATCCACACATAACTTAACCTACATCAAGTTTCCAAAATACATTGTTTATGTCCATATCAATTAATTAACCCATGAAGCATCCAATTAAACTGTCATCTCGACTAAAATCTGAGTTCCTTTCAAACCTTTAGAGGACACATTACAAATTAAAGTTAGCAATATTTTTGAATTTACAATTTTAAGGTCATATTATTGCAAAAAGATTATTTAAAAAACCATTAGAATGAAAATTGTGATTGTTTCTGGGATCCTACATCTTAAGAGATTTGGTTTATTCAAAAGGAGCATTACATGCTTTCAATCTATGTGAACCAGAGAAAATACCAAATTGATTGTCAGTTATCACAATATAAAATTTAGTGAACCAAAATAAAAGAAGAAAATAAATTAAAGTGTACGAGTGTGTGGAAATTACAAACAGTTGTCTTCCCCTACTATATTTGTGCACTATATTAGCAGACTAGGGTGACCAAATCAGTCGAACAATCAAACATAACCAAAAAAAATAAAAAAATTATATCAACAAAGAGTATAGAATTAATGTGTGCGGGAATGAAGTGTGGTAAAGTCCATGATAGCATATAGAGGTGTATATATATGCTCTAATACTGTGATGTAAACCTTACAAGCTAACAATAAGGATTCAAATGTAATGCAGTCGAGTAGAGATTGACATGACAGCCGTCATTTTTCCAAAGGAGAACATTCAGTTCTTCTCATCACAAACAAACAGAAAATTATAACATGCTCACCAATTCCATACCAGGATCACTTATGCCTGGTGTTCCTGCATCATAGATTTGGGCCACAATTTCACCCTGTTGCAATCTCTTCAGAACTACTTGTCCTCTTTGAGACTCATTGAATTTATGATAACTTAGTTGAAAATCTAAAGCTTACCATTAGAAAGAGAATAAGAATGCCAAATATCAGTTAGCGTTATCAAACAAAATCGATAAACCTATTTGTAGTTCAATTCCTTCCTAGATCTAGTTCAAGAACCTGGAATTCCCTTAGGGTTCTCTAATTTTAGATTCAAGCATTTTTTTTTTTAATTTTTTTTTTTTATACAATCACAACTAAGTTAAAGGATCCTAATTTTTGTAACAGAACAACAATTGTTTTAGATTAACAAATTAAAAAAAAAAAATTTGTGTTCAACCCATTAAAGAACCCAATTTCACAATACGCAATTGACATTGAACATATTTTTCCCAACTCAGATTCAAAAGTTTATAAAAAAAATAATAAATTCACAATCTAAAACAATACAGTCTTATGCTTTCAAAATTAATTCAAGAACCTAGAGTTCCTTAAGGTTCTCTAATTTTACATAATTTTGGAGTTGCTCAATCAAAACCTTGATTTTTCAGTGAAAATCCCCAAATCAAAACCCTAGTTTGAATCTACAAACCTGATTGAATGGTGGAAGTGTTCTTCTTCTCGTGCGTTTGTCTCCTCCGTCTCCTCTCGGCCGTCTTCTCTCCCCATCGTTACTTCTCTTTCTTCGTTCTTTCTTCTAGCTCAAAGCTCTGTTTGTGTGTATTTTCTTTGTCCATCTTCACCTTCTCACTCGTTATGCCGGTTGGGGTTTGGGTTTGGGATTTGGGGGTCTGATAGAGAGAGTGTGAGGGCTTTGAAGAGTTTTTGCAGAGAGATGAAAAAAATAGAGAAGAGGGTTTGTGATTTGGGGTTTGATGGAGAGAGAGGGTAGGGGTTTGAAGAGTTTTTGCAGAGACATGAGGGTTCGAACCCTCTCTCTTCTCGCTCTATTCTAGTTTTATCTGATTACAGCTTTCTATCTTCCTTAACCCAATTAGAAGCCAAACAATTTGATAAAAAAAAAATTTTCTAATATATTTTTGGTCAATGGCGCCACATGTATCTCATTTTGGCGCTTTTTTAATTTTCAGTCGTCCCGTTCACGGCATAAGTTATGTCTCGTAAAAAGTATAGGGCTTGTTTGATTTGTTTTTGGGAGAGTTGTTTTTGAAAAAATTTTTGAGGAGAGAGTTTAGAAATTTTTTTGGTTTGTTTGGTTGTATATTTTGGGAGAGTTGTTTTTTTGGGAGTTTGGGATGATTTGATATTTTGGGAGAATTTGAGTAGATGTGTGTGAGAGAAAATGTGATTGAGAAGGAGAGAGGATAGAGAAAAAGTGATTGATTGATGTGTAAGAGAGAAAAAGTGATTTTGGAAATTTTTTGAGAAAAACTCAAACCAAACAATTTTTTAGAAATTTTTTTCTATAACTCATCTCCCAAATACAAACCAAACATACCCATAATATTTTAAACGATTGACATTTTGTGTATCGTAAAAAATATTATTTTTAACGATTGACTTTTTGTGTGTTGTGGAATATTTAATATTTTTAATGGCTGCTGTATGCATGTCGTTTATACTTAATGTATTAACGGCATGCCATATGCATGTCATAAAAATATTTTATTATTTACGGCTAAAATTGCAAGGCGTAAAAAAATCATCGTTATTAGCATTCACGACCTACGCAATAGACATGTCGTGGTTGGGAAATTATTTACGACATGCAAAAAAAGCAAGTCGTAAAAAGAGAAACCACGACTTGCATTTACTGTATGTCATTGATGTGAAGCAGTAAAAACCCAATTTTGTTGTAGTGAAAAAAAAAAAGAGGGAATTTTAAGAGGGAAATGTCCACCGCCGATCAGCAGATCACCCCAAAAAAATAAATAAAATAAAATATTCAAAACAATTTTTAGATTTGTTTTTTTAAAAAAATTAAAAATAATTTCAGAGCAATAAAAAACAAAATTATATTTTTTAAATTTTAAAAAGTATTTATGACCTAAAAGATTAAAAAAAATTCAAAAAAACTTTTAGATTTGTTTTTTTTGAAAAAATTAAAAATAATTTGAAAGCAATAAAAATCAAAATTATATTTTAAAAATTTTAAAAAGTATTTATGACCTAAAAGATAAAAATATACAAAAATAATAAGTTTTTTTTTTCACCCAATTTTTTTTTTAGTTTTTTAGGAAAAAAAATTTGAAACTAGTTTTTGAAAATAAAAACAAACATATTGAAATTGATAATCTAGCCATATTCTTTGAAAAAGTTTAAATTATTTCAAATTAGTCATCTCAACTTAAGAGTGTGTTTGGGCTCAATGGGTTCATTTTGTGATCTAATTCAATGATCATTTTAATTTTACAATTCAGTAACTAAAATATTTAAAACTCTTTCAAAAATTATAATAAAAAACACAAATCACTAAATCACATCATTCCACTAGCAAAACTTTTACCGACGAATAGTGTTATCGTCGCTAAATGGTTAACTCTTTGCCCACGCCAACTTGTCGTCGCCAAAAGTAAGCACACTAATAACAACGCTCATTGTGTTGCTAAAACATAAGCCTCGTAGGTAAAAGTTTTGAAATTTTGGCGCCAACCAAAAAATTTGGCGCTAAAATAATGTTATGCCTTTTTAGCGACGGCAACAAATTGCGTCGGTAAAGGTATACTTTTACCAACGAAATTGATCATTGTGTCGCCAAAAATATACTTTTGGCGATGAAAAATTGACGTCGTCGCCAAAAGTAGTTGCCAAAAGTGCAATTTCTTGTAGTGTAAATATCCCTATGGTATATTCTATTTCTCTCTTCTATAATATATATAATTTCCTATCTTAATCACATATTTAACAAATAAAATCATATTAAACTAATACTCTAATTTATAACTATAAAATTACCTTAATCTAATTTTTAATTTTTAACCCAATTTCTTATTTAATAACATTTTAAATTAAAAATAAAATTACCATAAATTAAACTATAAGATTAACCTAAACATCTCAAATCTAAAAAAAGAAACAAAAAAACTAAACATCTTAATTTAATACCATAAAATTAAATCATAAAATTATAATAATCTAATTTTTAATTTTTATAAAATTTTAAAATAAACATATGTATAATTAAATCGTAAGTTAAACTAAACACCCTAATTATCAAAATTATTTTATTTAATAACATTTTAAATTAAACATGTAAATATATATATATATATATAATAAATTAAATCATAAATTAACACAAATTCCTTAATTTATTACCATAAAATTAAATTCATAAAATTACCATAATCTAATTTTTAATTTTTAAAGAAATTTCTTATTTAATAACATTTTAAATTAAACCATAAATTAACCTAAATAATCTAATTTATTACCATAAAATTAACTTAATTTACTATTTAATTTTTAAAAGAGATAGAAAGACGTGGGGAGTTATTTACAACAATGATAGAATAGACATGGGATTGAAAATTATTACAACAATGAATTGATTTAGCCAAACTAAGTTGAATCTAACAAATCATAAGATAAAAGCAAAGAAATTACAAACAACAGTCTCAAAACCCAAGAGACCACCCTCCAGAAGCTGCATTGTTCTACTTTGTTTTGCCTGGAGAAAGGTTAGTTGGCTGAATGAAAGTTTTGCTAGCTGGATTGTTTCTTTGTCGGTCAGATGAAAGATCCGAGAGAAACTCTATTTTGGTACAACAAAGCCAAAACAAAACAACAACACACCTTCTAAAGGGCGCTCATCCTTTCTACCTAGAGAGGCCTCAACCTCCAATTAACAACACAAAAATCCATATACAACAGGATATTTACAATAGTTTATAAAATGAAATAGAAATTGAGGTTAGAAGAAATCATGCCCAAGAAATAAATGGAAGCCTACAGTTATCTCTTTGTGAATAAAGATAGGTTAGTACCCAAATCCATGCTATTAATTGGAGAGAGTATATTAATGCACACCATTTCTTAGTAGAAGCTTTGCTTTGCAAGCAAAAGATTCGTTAAAGGTTATTGAAAACTCCTCTTTCTTATCATGGAATAAGGATATGACATTCATTTCCATGCTCAAAATGAATTGAGAAGGAAGCTCTCAACACCCTTGACCAAGAATCTTTTACTTGGCTTCCAAGGAAAAATAACAAAATGAAAGCTAACAACTCTCACTACACCAAATCTCAAGAATTGTAACAATCTGTTTTGGGAGACCGCTCAAGCGGTTAATCGGTTGCTCAAGCGGTGATGTGAAGCTCCCAGTATTTTTCCTATTTGCAGGCGAGACAGCTTGAGCGGTTAACTGGTCGCTCGAGATTAAAAATGAGACTCCCAGTATTTTCACTGTAGCTAAGCAAAACTTTTGAGACCTTGTGTTTACCGATCGAGCGGCGGAAAGTTCACTCGAGTGGTCTCTTTGATTTGGTGTACTTCGCTCAAGCAATAGAAAGTTCACTCGAGCTGTCTGTTCAAGACAGCACATTTAAAAGTCGATCTAAATCCATTTCTCTCACACTTTTTCACATCCTTTCTCTCTCTAACACCTTTTTTTTGGAAACCCTAACCCTAAAGCACTTGATTTCCCTTAGTTTTACCCAAGATCCACCTTAGATTTTCTAAGGGGTTGAAGAACAAGCTTGATTTTAAAGTTCTATCGATTATTTCTCGTTTTCTTGAAGTTTGAAGTTGGGTTTCCATATCTTATCTTCAATCTTGAGGTAGGGGTACTTTTAAATTGTTATATCTTTGATGTGATACACATATGTGGTAGTTTCATTAGTAGTCAAGATTTATGAAATGTATTTGTGTTATAAAAGGAGTTGACGAAAAAGGGCCTATACCTCATGATTTTTGGAAGAGTTTATGTACATTTTTTAGTTAAAGGAAAATCTCTTAAGTCTATTCTTATTAGATTGTCCTTTTTGTGTACTGTTTATAATATTTGGATTGAAAGAAATAATAGAGTCTTTACTAAGGAATTTAAACCTGAAGAGATTGTTATTAAATTTGTCATCCAAATGGTTAGAGGCAGGATTCTATCAATTAACAATTTGTCCAACTTTGCAAGTGATAGATGGTATATTTTTCAATGGAATTTGCCAAATTCTATCTTCAAGAGTAGTGTAGTAACAAGTAATGGAAGCATTTCTAAGGGATAAGAGTTCTTTAAATAGTGGGTTGAGTGATGGAAAACATAAATTGAGGGCATGTTTAATGTAACTAACTTCTAATGTTTTTGCGGATGTTACAATCAGTGCTTCATTGTTGGAAAGAACATTTTTTGGGTTGAGTGAATTTGAGATCTATATTGTGCCAATATGAGTGATTGCTCTTTGTCTTCCTTTAGAGAGCAAAGAGTACCAAATTGGAGGGTTAAGTGAAGTGAGCTTATACATGTGGGTTTTTCTAACTCTTATAATATACTATAATTTTTATGTGTAGGTTAAGGATGCAACAGTTATATACAATGAGTTTGTGAGATGTGGGTTGAGTGGGGTGAGACTTAATATTGAGTGTGTGAGTGATATGCGACGCTATATTTAGTGGTGTGAGTTCTTTGACTGCGGGTTGAGTGATGAGAGCTCTTATATTGTGTGTATGCTTTTCTTGTTGATTTATGATTGGTTTCACACATTATGTCTTGCTAATACTTATTTGCTACTAAAAGTTGGACGAGGTTACTTGATGGTCTTTGGACTGAATTGGTGGGATGATGGAGGCTGCAAACTGCACCCCTTTCTGGGAGAAGATTCAATTGAAGTGCTATGGATTGGACTTGAAGCTTGGTGGTGGTTGCAATTTGCACCCTGTTATGCTTTTTGTTTTGGATTGTTTTGTAATTTTCATTACCTTTTGTATATAAATTTGTATGATGGTACTGATAATTGGTATTAGTCTTATGGCCTACTTCTATGGGTTGTGTAGGAGAACATATAATCTTTTTGCTTGGGATAATAGTTTTGTATATTGTTGTTGCTGCCGCAATGCTATTACTGCTACAATATGATGTATTTGTTGCCCAGGTGCTACAAATGTCACAATTGTGCTATGTCCAATTGTTGCGGTCAAGCGCGCTACTATCCAAGGAGCTCTCTGTTGTGGTCTCAATTTTTGTGGATTTGAATTGAAGATATTAGGAGCCTTGTTTTGTTCAGGTCCCCTATTCCATTGGGACATGGTAGTTGAACAACGTGGATGGTTCAAGATGCTTTCTATTACTATTTTGGAGTTATCTGGAGATATTTTATTAATTAGGTGTTGTCTATGTTTAGTTTAATTTCCTTTTATATGGTGGTGTACATCTTTTAGCTGTATAGTTGTGGTAGGGCCTAGGGCATGCCCCTTGTAATCTTGTAAATCTTTCAGTTTTTATTTTATGTCTTATTCACCCAAAAATATATACATTTTTTATGAATATTGTTGTTTATAAATGATGTAAGAGGGAAAAGCCCCAATTTTCCTAAAACCTTAGTTTTCAAATTGGTTCAAAAAAAGGAGATTTTGTTCAATTGACTTTTAAATTTTGAAAATGGGTGTAGTGGCTTGACTTTGATGTTGGAATATAAGATTTTGGAACTTTTTAACAAATAACCTTGTGATGGTGATGATTGTGAGTTAGGAAAATTCTTTTGATTCTGAATGTTCATATTGTTTGATGGTTGTGAATTGAAAATCACCTTAGGAAAATTAAGATTTGGAAATTGTAGATCATATGCATTTATTGTAACAGCTGTTTTTGGGTGACCGCTTGAGCGGTTATTTGATCGCTCGAGCGGAGATTTGTAGCTCCCAGTATCTTGCAGGTTTGCAGGCGAGGCCGCTCGAGAGAAGGAATGTTTGCTCGAGCGTAGAATATGAGCTCCTAGTATTTTCACTATAGCTCTGCAAAACTTCTGAGACCTCGCGTTTACCGCTCGAGCAATGGAAAGTTCGCTTGAGCGGTCTCTTTGTATTTTGGTACTTCGCTCGAGCAAAGGAAAGTTCGCTCGAGCAGTCTGTTCGGGACAACAGTCTTAAATTTCGATCTAAACACTTTTTGACTTCACTTTTTCACTCTCGTTCTCTCTCTAAACCCTATTTTTGAAAACCCTAACTCCTAAACACTAGATCTCATCTATTTTAGCAAGAATCTATCCTTGCTTCTTTATCAAAGTTGTTCATCTCATTAAGAGCTACATTTTGGACCAACTGGATCTTGGTATCATAGAAATTCATCTTTGGGTCTTCATTTCTTCTTCCATAACTTTTGAGGTAGGAATATCTTTACCCTTATATATTTATATTTTGATCTAAAAAATGTGAATCATATGATGAATAGCACTATTGAGATGAATGAGATGTATATATATATGGGTTTTGTGCAATAAGGTATTAATGAGGGAAATTGATGATGAATTATGCCTTCAACTATGTAATTGGGAATAAAAATGCCTAAATTAAGGAAAATAAACATTAATATGGAAAAACCCCAAATTTTCATATAAACCCTAAGGGGATTGTTCATGAATTTGATGTAGTGGATGATTGATAAGTAGAATTGAAGAATCCTTGTGATTGTTAGTGTTGCTTGAGAATGTACATGTTATGGAATGTGTTTGAGGTGCCCACTTGCTTGGTTCATGTGAGGACGACGAATGTGGGGTTGTGATTGAGGTGTCCACTTACCCGGTCTATGTGAGGGCTGCGAATGTGGGGATGTTGTGACGTGTCCACTAGCCTGGTCGTGTGAGGATGACGAAAGTGGAAGGGTGTGAGGCGTCCACGTGCCATTCGTTTGAGGATGAAAAAAGTGTGGAGGTTGATCGTAAAATGGTGTTTTATAAATAAAGCTTATTTTGTAAAGCCTAAACAAAATACAAATGAACTCTTGGACTTAATACATGTCATGCATATTTACATCAAATGTTTATATATTTGGTTGAAGCTATTCTCTACTGGGCAAAATTGCTAATTCCTATTTTTACTAACATTTCAGAAAATGAAGAGCCCCAAACTCGTTCATGAAGAAGGAGAAGATAAAGGCATTTCTTTTTGTTTTTGTTGAAAAATTCTAATCTTTTGTGAACTTGACATTGTAACTAAATTATGAAAACTTTTTTTTATATTATGAACTCATTGATTTTGTATTAATGTCTCAATGTAATTAGTAAATTAGAAGAATGATGTAATTGTTTTGCAATTTCTCTAAGGGGTATGTATTATTGTAATTGTTTTGTAAACAAAAATCTCGGTTCAATGAGAAAGAGAACATTTGTATGGAATTGTGGTATGTATATGGGAAGAAAATGTTCATGTTACTAGTTTATGTAAATGATATTTGGTGGGGTGTTGCAATTTGGTATCAGAGCAAAGCTGGTTAAATACCTGGAGCTCGTGGGAAGTGACTTTGTCACATTGGGTTGTCATGCAAGGATGTGAAGTTAATAGGTTTATTTGATTATGTGTTTATGTGAATAGGTGTGTATGGGGTCAATTCTCTAGGAATTGACTTGTGTTCACTACATTCTCCGAAGTCTCTTTGGAAAGGCATCTGATCAATGCTTTTTCTACTAGGAAATCCTTGAATGTCATGAAATGAGTTGATATCCTGGGTGAGGGATCCGTATGTGTTTTGTTTGCTTATGTGCTTATTTGTTGAGAATGAGATTAAGACTTAAAGAGAAAGTGATGACCTAGAGTATGGAATGTGAGTTAATCTTGTCCATATCTGCTTTTATATAGGATGTCTGGATGTGGTAAGGGTCGTGGCAGGCCTCACCGAGATGGTCAGGATATCCTGGCTCAACCCGAGATCCCTCCTCAAGACGAGGGAATGGGAGTGCTGGCTCGAGAGATGGCCGGAGCCCTTAGGGAGTCAATGGATATTCTTAGAGTTGAACAAGCTGGGAGAACAATTGAAGCAGAGACTAGAGTTTCATTCCTGAAGAAGGAATTTTTCTGCTCAAATCCTACCGAATTTCTGGGGGGTGCTAAACCATAAAGACAGATGAATGGCTTAAGCAAATCACTAAGTCTTTCAAGATCTTAGATATTTGGGATGGTGAACTTCGGGTGGCACTTACTAGTTATCAATTGAAAGGGGATGCCGGCCAATGGTGGAAATATGTCAAGGGTCGAATTGAACATACTTGGGAGGCGTTTTCTCATGCCTTTCAGGAGAAGTACCTCCCTTCCACTGCAAGGGAATGTTTGCGAAGAGAGTTTGAGGCTACTTTTATGAGTCTATCTGGTTTTGCACCCGACTTGGTGAACGTAGATGTCTAGAGTTTGAGAAAAGGCTGAGGCTGAGAATTTTGATGAAAGTGATGGGAAATATGATCCGGGATTATGATAGATTGGTGGAGTCCGCGGCACATGTTGAAATTATGCTTGAAGGGAAGGAAAAGAGGCGGCGGCTTTAAGAGGCAAGGGTTTACCGAATCTCAAAGGGGTTTTATGCCATCCAAAAAGTCAAAGAGTTCTATATCTTCTCATCTACTGTAGTTACTGGCTGAATCATCAAATCCTATGCCGGAAAAGAGTACAGATAGTACGGAGCAAAGTGGAATCACTTGTTATCAGTGTGGTGAGCGGGGACACAAGTCCGTTACATGTCCACGGAGGAGTAATCAACCACGATAGCCTTTTACTCATTCTTAGAACTTGGCCTTGGGGGGAGGTCAAATGCTAGTTTGTTATTAATGTGGCTAGCCAGGTCATATAAGTAAATTTTGTCCCCAACTTATTGGAACGGCCCATGCTTCGGGGTTTTAGGCAGGACAAGGCCAAAGACAGATACAACAACCGGTTTATTCGGGGCAGACTTCTAAAGTTGTACATGAGGCCACCTCTGCACAGTTTGTACAACATGCCTATCATTAGAGGGGTGAGCAGAGTAAACAGAGGGCCCCAAGGGAGAGTCTATGCGGTTAACATCCGAGCAGTTGACTGGACCGATGGTGATGTGAGGTACATATCTTATATATAATACTTGGGCTAATGTGTTGATAGGGCCATCTCACTCATTTATAGCATCTGCATTCGCATCTATGTTGGGATTAGAAGCTGAACCATTAGAATCTTCTTTTGTAGTAGAATCACCGGTTGGGTGCTATGGATGCTATGGATGTGTGATAGAGGTCACTGATCACTGACTTCTTTTTAGTTTGGTGTTCTTTGAGATGATGGGTTTTGATGTCATTCTCGGTGTGGACTAGTTGTCCTCATATTGCGTTGTGATAGATTGTTATCATGGAAGGGTTACTGTATGTACGGCCAGGGGTGACTATTTCTATTTTCTAGGGGATAGGTCTGATAGACTTTTACCATTGTTATATGACTCACGTAATCGAAGTAAATTATTTCTCTTCTTGCAACCTTGGTGAATAATGGAGATAGTGTAGTGCAAAGAGTATATCCTAGAGTAGTTTGTGAGTATTTAGATGTTTTTCCTAAGGACCTTACCGAGTTACCACCACATCGTGAGGTCAAGTTTTCTATAGACCTAGCGCTAGGCATAGTACCCATTTCCATGTCACCCTATCGATTTGCTTCAGCAGAGTTGCTTGTTTTGAATGAACAGTTACAAGAGTTGTTAGATAAGGGTTTTATACGCCCTAGTACGTCGCCATGGGGAGCACCGATCCTTTTTGCGAAGAAGGATAGTTCCTTGTGGCTATGTATCGATTATCGTAAGCTGAATAGAGTCACGGTCAAGAATAAGTACCCGTTGCCTAGAATAGATGATTTTTTGACCAACTCAAAGGCTCTTAATGTTTTTCAAAGATAGATCTAAGATCGGGCTATCATCAATTACGTGTGAAAGAAGAGGATATTCCGAAGATAGCCTTTCGTACTCGTTATGGCCATTACGAATTTCTTGTAATGCCGTTTGGTCTGACCAATGCCCCTGCTACCTTTATGGACTTGATAAATCGGGTTTTTCGAGAATATCTTTATAAATTTGTGGTAGTTTTTGTGAACGATATTCTTATATATTCACCCTTCGAGGATGAACATGAGGTGCACCTTCGTATTGTGTTACAATTACTTAGGGAGCACAAGTTATATGCTAAGTATGAAAAGTGTGAGTTCTGGTTCTCCGAGGTGAAATTCTTGGGTCACGTTGTTTCTAAGGATGGGGTTACCATGGATTCTTCAAAGATTGAGGCGATACGAAATTGGAAGTGACCTAGGAACGCATTTGAAATCCGTAGTTTCATGAGTCTTGTCGGTTATTATAGATGATTTGTGAAAGACTTCTTCGCGTTGGCTTCTCCGTTGACTAGGCTAATGAGAAAGGGGGTGAAGTTTGTTTGGAATGAACAATGTGAGAAATCCTTAGAGCTGAAAACTAGGTTAACTACTGCACCTGTCTTGGTCATTTCAAAAAGAGGTTTGGGTTACACTGTGTACTGTGATGCCTCTAGAGAAGGCTTGGGATGTGTTTTGATGTAGGGGAGTAAGGTAGTGGCCTACGACTCACGTCAATTGAAGATCCACGCGAGGAATTATTTGACTCATGATTTAGAATTAGCCTTAGTTATTTTTACCCTAAAATTATGGAGACATTATTTGTATAGGGAGAAATTTGAGGTGTTCTCAAATCATAAGAGCCTTGAATACTTTTTTTCCTAAAAGGATTTGAACTTACGTCAAAAAAGATGGATGGAATTTTTGGAGGATTACGATTTCGAATTACACTACCATCCCAGAAAAGCCAACGTGGTGGCTGATGCCTTGAGTAGGAAATTAGTGAGTACTATTGCCAACCTTGCAATTAGAGAATGGGAAATGTTGGGTAATGGGTGAATTTAATTTGGAATTTAGTGAATCTCCCGAGCATCCCACCTTGTTTTCTGTCCTTGTACAACCAACACTTGTTACTCGAGTTATGGAGGCACAAAGGGATGACTTGGAGGTTGAGACAATTAAGAAGAAGATTGCACAAGGGAATGAGGAAAAAGGGTTGAGGATAGATTTTGATTCCATGATCCGATAACTAGAACGTCTTTTTGTGCCTACATGTAGGGAAAAAGTACTTCGAGAATTTCACCACTCCCGTCTTGCAATAAATCCAGGAGGTACAAAAATGTACCATGATCTTGGCTGACAATTTTGGTGAAAGGGTATGAAGTGGGATGTGGTGTCATTCGTGTCTAGATATCTAACTTGTCAACAAGTTAAGGCAGAACATCAACGGCCAACCGGGTTACTACAACCCTTGCCCATAGCCGAATGGAAATGAGAGCATATTACTATGGATTTTGTTTCAGGCCTTCCCAGAACACAAATGGGTAATGACGTAGTTTGGGTGGTAGTGGAATGATTAACCAAGTCTGCTCATTTTCTTGCTATGTGTATGGGGGACTTGGTTGATTATTTGGCAGAACTTTATGTCAAAGAGATTATTCGGCTTCATGGAGTACCTATGAGTATTGTCTCGGATTGAGACCCTTGTTTTACCGCACGTTTGTGGCAAAGCCTACAAGCCGTTATGGGCACACAGTTAACCTTTAGCACAGTGTACCACTCGCAAACCAATGGATAGTCCGAGTGCACTATCCAAATCCTAAAAGATATGTTAAGAGCTTGTGTGCTAGATTTTAAGGGTTCTTGGGAGAGACATGTACCTTTAGCGGAATTTGCCTACAATAATAGTTACCAAGCTAGTATTGGGATGGCTCCTTTTGAAGCTTTGTATGGGCGACTATGTAGGTCACTGGTGTGTTGGACCGAGGTGGGAGATTCACCTATGCTTGGACTGGAATTAGTTCGCGAGACCATGGAGAAGATAACTCTCATTTGAAAATGGTTAGTTACGGCCCAGAGTTGACAAAAGAGCTATGCAAACCGAAGAAGAAGACCTCTATCTTTTGATGTAGGCGATCATGTATTCTTGAAGATATCACCTAGAAAAGGTTTAATGAGATTTGGGTGAAGCGGTAAGTTGTTACCAAGGTTCACTGGCCTCTTTGATATTATAGAATGAGTGGGAGAAGTAGCTTATCGCCTTGCATTGCCCCTGCAATTATCCGAAATGCACGATGTGTTTGCTTCAGAAGTATGAACCTGATCCTTCCATGTTTTAGACTGGACAAATTTGGAGGTAGACGAGAATGATTCTTATGAAGAAAGACCAACGAAAATTTTGGACACTCGGGAACAAGTTTTGAGAGACAAAGTTATTCCTTTAGTAAAAGTATTATGGCACCACCATGGAGTGGAAGAGGCCACTTGGGAACGAGAAGCGGAAGTTCGTGAGAAATACCCCAATTTATTCATTGGCATGTGAACATGTTGTTTGTAAATTTTAAATTATTGTGTGAGAGGTTGTAAAGGGATGTGAATGAAAGAACTGTAAATTTCTACGTATGTGTTTGAAATTAGCCTTGATTTTTTCTTCACTTGAGACGTAGTGATGGTTGAGATTATTGTTTTGGTGATATCCATCTTCTTGGGAATTGTTAGAATTGTTTTGGCAGGAATGGTGCAAATTTCAGGGACAAAATTCTTTAAGGAGGGTAGGTTGTAACAGCTGTTTTTGGGTGACCACTCGAGCGGTCATTTGGTCACTTGAGCGGAGATTTGTAGCTTATAGTATCTCGCAGGTTTACAGGTGAGACCACTCAAGTGAAGGAATGGTCGCTCGAGCGTAGAATACGAGCTCCCAGTATTTTCACTATCGCTCTGCAAAACTTCTGAGACCTTGTGTTTACCGCTCAAGTAATGGAAAGTTCGCTTGAGCGGTCACTTTGTATTTTGGAGCGAAGGAAAATTCCCTCGAGCGGTCTGTTCGGGACAACTGTCTTAAATTTTGATCTAAACACTTTTTGGCTTCACTTTTTCACCATCCTTCTCTCTCTAGACCCTATTTTTGAAAACCCTAACTCCTAAACACTAGATCTCATCTATTTTTAGCAAGAATTTATCCTTGCCTCCTCATCAAAGTTGTTCATCTCATCAAGAGCTACATTTTGGACCAATTGGATCTTGGTATCGTAGAGATTCATCTTTGGTCTTCATTCCTTCCTTTACAGCTTTTGAGGTAGGAATATCTTTACCCTTATATATTTATATTTTGATATAAATAAGTGTGAATCATGTGATGAATAACACTATTAATAAGATGTATATATATATATATATCTATATTTGGGTTTTGTGTAATAGGGTATTAATGGGGGAAATTGATGATGAATTATGCCTTTAACTATGTAATTGGGAATAAAAATAATTGAATCAAGGAAAATAAACATTAATATGGAAAAGCCCCAATTTTCATATAAACCCTAAGGGGATTGTTCATGAATTTGATGTAGTGGATGATTGATAAGTAGTGATGATACGATAATTCTGACAAAGGGTGGGTCAGACTGATCCACACTTCTAACGGGTTTGCTGGTCTTGAAGCCCACAGGATATGCCTGCAAAAAGGTCCAAAGCGGGTGATAATCTCTTGGCGGACCCTCTGACGATCGAGTTAGAATAAGATAGATTGATTGAATTGAGAGAGAAAAAGGGAATGAAGAACTTAACCTTTTCTTTGCATCTCGGAAGCTTCCTTATATCCTTTGCTCATCATTTCCCTGTGTTTTCCATCTTGTCTTGTTGGTCGAAAGTCTATATTTTAGTTTACGTTATTCATGGTGAGTCTGCATCCTCCGGCGTGGAGGGGTTGTTGCATTTAATGCTACCAGAGCCTCATTAATGGCTGATACGTGGGTGCAATAACTTTGCAGGATCTTTGTCTGCTTACATGGCTGATTCCCTGCCCGACATGTGTTTGAATGCTATTGGTCCTGGTCCATCATTGGTTTCTCAAGGTTGCTGGGCTTTAATATCCAAGCCGTGGGTTGGGCCTTGTGTCCAGGCCGTGGGCCGGACCCTTTGGGAGGCCCATCAGTCTCAAGTAGAATTGGAGAATCCTTGTTATTATTAGTGTTGCTTGAGAATGTACATGTTATGGATTTGTTTGAGGTGCCTACTTGCTCGGTTTGTGATTGAGGTGCCCACTTTCTCGGTTTGTGATTGAGGGCGGTGAATGTGGAGATGTTGTGAGGCGTCCACTAGCCGGGTCGTGTGAGGACGAAGAAATTGAAAGGGTGTGAGGTGTACAGATGTTATTCGTGTAAGGATGGAAAAAGTGTGGAGGTTGATCGTAAATGGTGTTTTATAAAATAAAGCTTATTTTGTAAAGCTTAAACAAAATACAAATGAACTCTTGGACTTAATACAGGTCATGCATATTTACATCAAATGTTTATATATTTGGTTAAAGCTATTCTCTACTGGGCAAAATTGCTCATTCCTATTTTTACTAACATTTTAGGAAATGAAGAGCCCCAAACTCGTTCATGAAGAAGGAGAAGATAAAGGCATTTCTTATGTTTTTGTTGAAAAAGTCTAATCTTTTGTGAACTTGACATTGTAACTAAATTATGAAAACTTTTATTTTATTACGATTCTTTGATTTTGAATTAATGTCTCAATGTAATTAGTAAATTAGAAGAATGATGTAATTGTTTTGTAATTTCTCTAACTCACTAAACAGGGGTATGTATTATTGTAATTGTTTTGTAAACAAAAATCTGCGGTTCAATGAGAAAGAGAACATTTGTATGGAACTGTGTTGTGCATATGGGAAGAAAATGTTCATGTTACTAATTTATGTAAATGATATTTGGTGGGGTGTTACATTTATAAATATACTTTGTGATGTTAAATGTTAATGTTTAGGAAGTGTTGGAAGGGGGTAAATAGCGTATGTGTCCAGGTTGTGTCGAGCCTTGGTTTGAATTATGTAACGTATATTGCTACCTACACAGGGAGTCAATGTGCCCAATTACCCTATCTTGTGCATATCGTTGGACGAATGTGGGAAAGATTTTAGGGTGTCCACAAGCCTGCCATTTATAGAGTTGGCAAATATGAAAAGGGAAAGGTTTTGGGTGTCCATCGCCCCACCATTTTGAGAGTCGGTAAATGTGTGGACTATTTTCAGTATATAAATCTATAGTTATATATATGTATGGTACACGGCTCTTGTATCGGGATGTCATAGCGTATTTATAGCCCATGACTTGGTTATGATATGTTATTGGCATCAAGCATTTCACATCATGGTTTTATAAAGGAAAAAAGCCTTGTTTAGAGATGACATGATCATATGTATGTTGATTAATTATATAACTTGTTAATGGTACTTCCTAACGGATAATTGCTCACCCCAAAACTAACAACCTTTCAGGAGATGAAGCTATTGTGCCGCCAAAGTGAGTTGGCTAGGAATGTATTTTTGGATGAGAGCACGAAGGCTCTATAAATGTTTCCTATTGAAGCCGTGGGCATTTTTGTGCTGGAGATAGGAATCCATCTTTTGTGTATTCAAGGAAACTCCTTGAAAAGATGCTGCCTCAGGGCATTTATATTTTGTATTTTCTCTTACTCTTTGAACTATTGATATTAATTGAACAATAATGTAACCACTTGAATAGCTCAACGGGAAAAAGATAACTTTTGAAATTATGAAATGGATTTATTTAATGGTCTAACTTGTTTTTATAAATCAAATTATTTGTGAACTAATGTTGTGAAAAGATGACAATTATCGGGGCGTTACAAGAATCATTCAAATAACTCCATGAAACAATCACAACTACTCATTAGAATTGAGTATAGATTGAAGCATAAGGGCCAACATGCTTGAATGATGAGATAGGTGATAAGAAAGTATATGAATAAAAAAAACTAAACTACATAATCAAACTTGTGGATGGTGGCTACTTTCTATCTCCCTCCACATCTACAAGGTTCCAATTAATGCATCTATATACAGTAACAAGGAGTTATAGCACTAGAAAGCACAAAAAGAATATAAATGCATAAGAAGGTAAAGAGAATAATCAACTCAATGATGGGTGGCTACATCCTAGTTCCCTCCATATCCATGAGGACCCATTACATGATTATAACATGACAATAATGAGATACAAATCTTAAAGATAGAAAAAGAGAGAGAGAATGTGAGAAAAATTCAAAACTTCACCTCTTGGAAAGAGGATGAGCTTTTTGGTTGTCAAACTCTCTTAGCACCCTCAAGGTCCTTTAGATGGCTTGGAATCTCAGCAAGAAGCTTTAAGATCAAGCTTTGATGGTGTTTGGGTGGGTGGGTGTAAGAGGAGAGTGGTGGGGCAGTGAGAGACTTTGAGTTCAAGGTCTAAGCCTTTGAAAATGATTTTTCAACCCTTCAAAATTGAAGTAGAAAGGTGTATTTATAGGCTTTGAGCTAAAACCAAATATCTAAGAAACTTGCAGAGGAAGCCTAAAGGCAAAATATCTAAGATATTTGTGTAAAATTCGCAGAAAAAGCCGAATTTCATGAAACTACTATATTTCCCGGACAAATCATCTGGCTGAACAAAAAATATCTGACCAGACAAAAAAACGTTTGGCCATACAATTTTTTCCTGCATAGCCTGATTAGTTTTTAAAAGGGAAAATAGGGTTTTTCCAGAGAATTGTCCTCATTCCACTCATCTCCACTTTGTTTGTGTTCAATTTTATGAAAAAGTATAATACTTTGATTTTAAAATGCGAGCCTCAGAACATTACAGAGATGTTTGGATTTACACAAAAAAAAAAAAATTTTTTTGAACTAGGTTTTTGAATAGGTCAAAAGATAGTTTGGCCAAAACGGGCATAAGATTGAGATTAAAGCTCTAACTTGGCTCTCCAGCTGAGGAATTCATAAAATAGCACATTCCAACTTTCATCATCGAGTGTTTAGAAGAAAGTGCCCAAATCCTAAGGCCGGTCAAAATGGGGTGTTTACACTACATGCATGCAAATATGAATGCTAAACTACCCTAAACATGTTGTTTAAAAAAACTTAAACAAAACATGCAAAATCAAGTGAAAAACATGCAAGATAACCACTCTACATGATGCTTTATGCTATACTAACACCCTAGCTATGATTATATACTGAAAAATGAATAGAAGCTATTGAAACATTAAAACTAGAAGCACTTACTTGCTGGTTTTAATCATAAACTGAAGAACACACGAAGAAAATGCGAGTTTCCTTGCTTGCTAGCTTCCCTCAGGTTTAATTCTCAGTTTAAAGTTGCTACAAGTTATGGTATTTTCGAAATTAGGGTTTAGGTGAGATGTTTGCAACTTAATATCTCTCAAAACAATTCAAAATTGCTCTAATATTCAACCCTTGAAAAAGGGAGGGGGTCCTTTTTATAGGCAAGGAAGAGCCTTGGGGAGCACCTTAAGTCATCTTAGGGCTACCCCATTGCTTTCTCCTTGTGCCTTCGGAAGAAAACGCCCCAACAACTCATTTTCAAAACAAAAACTAGGCATCAAGGGGACGTGCGACTGCGCAAGCCATGTACGGATACACAAACCATGTGCAGCCACCTGACTCAAGTGTAGACGCACAATGCATGTGCAATTGCATGTGCCTCCTAGGTATGTGTCCCATGCATGCATACACAAATACGGTTTTAGGCTCTTGAACCCTTTTATTGCTAAAGTAGGTCCATTTGACTCTCAATTTGACAGTTTTACATAAAATTGGTAAATGATTTTAAAAATTATCACGACCCGAACCCACCCCAGAGGTCTAGGTCATGACTGGCTAGTAATCATAGATTACCAATGGCCTCAAAGACAAAAGCAAATCATTTATTCATAAGCGGGGCTTAGTGGAAGCGTTCAACAATAATAAAACAAGTCCATTGAGCTGTGCTTATATAACAAACTTCAATATATATAAACATTTCGTCCATAACCCATAATATTTACAATAAGTTTAAACTTCAACATTTATACATACTAGCATGTCTATCAACTAACAAAACAAAAGACTTAATAAAAAGGTTCAAAAAAGCTTGACTCCTCTCAAGATCAAGCAAATGCCTCAACATAGAGGCACTCCACAATTGGCTTGACAAAAAAGTGGAATCCCGAAAGCAACTCTAAGCTTCACCATCCTAATGCTCACCTACATTTATATAAGGGAAGGGGGTGAGCAAAAGCCCAATGAGTAATACCAAAATAAAGAGGTTAATGAATACAAGTCCATTATACGTGGTAACATTCAATTGAGTAACGAAGGGGCTAAAATGCCTAAATCAAAGAAATTATCTAGGTCTAAGCAAAGGGACCATAAATCCAACAATCAAAGGGCCATGGTACTATATCTCCCAGGCAGGGCCTCACTAAAGAATGCCACAAATACATTTAACAAAAAGGATATTCATTCATTCATATAAAATATCATTTCATAATATCATTCATGTAACAATTTCAAAACACATTTCGAACATATCTTTATAGAGATATTACTCACAGTGAGCTTGAACAATGCTAGACTTCGGGGTTCCAACCTACACAAAACACATAACAAATACACATTAAAATATATACCATTCAAACAAATACCCATTACTTAATCCAATTCCTTAGATGGGTTTCTAGCTTCTTATTTCTCTAATGAGGCTTAAACAATGCCTAAGAATGCCCAAAAAAATATGGAAGTAAAATTATGCACATGAGAGTGTTCTTTAAAAGTTGATGAAAACAGGGTGTTTGCTCGAGCGGGCTCTTGGTTGCTTGAGCGGTTAGGTCGGTCTGCAAAAGTACTGGATGATCTCAACGTAGGCTCGAGCGGACACTCTGTCGCTTGAGCTATGTGCAAAGAAAAATTGAGTTTGCTCGAGCAGATTCTTGGTCACTCGAGCGATATGCAATGCTCTACAAAAATACTAGATGCTCACAACGTGCACTCGAGTCGTGACTTTATCGCTCGAGCGATGATGCCAAATTTTGGATTTTCTGTGACAAACGCCCCCTTAATTAAGTAAATTAATTATAGTACTTGTGTGCTTAGTGTTAATTGTGCGATTATGTGCTAATTATGGATTATGTGTCGTGTGTTTTATGCATTGACTTGATTTGTATTGTAGTGGTATTGTGAATAGATATGTAAAGAGATGAAATAAATCTATCTGATTCGCTAATTTTAACAAGGTAGAAGTAAATATTGGGATAGGCAAATAGAGCCTAATTCACATTAGTAAAATTAAAATTAGTTTGATTTAAGTTATAAATGTTGGGGATTAATTAATTTGAGTGAATTTGATTTTAATTAACTTATTAACCTAATTAATTTAGGTTTAATGTATGTATAAATAAAAAAAGGTAAGTGCTCTATTCATCTATTGAATATATAGAAGAGAAGTAGTGGGCCTTGGTTGAGTCTCATGCACTATACACGTAGAGAGAGAAATGGAGAGATTTTGAGAATTCAACAAAGAGAAGGAAGAGAAGAAAAGAAAAGGGAGAGGAAGAACATTGAAGAAAAACAATTAGCTCTTCACAATTCATCAATTTAAGGTAAGACTATCATTCTAATTTCTTGCAATTGAACTTCCTACACTCATCCCCTTCTAAGATAAAGGGTTAATTAGGATGAATTTTGGTTAATTGGGAGCTTTAATGGTGAAATTGACAAATTAGGACAAGCAAGCTAAGTTAGAAAAGAATTGAGAAATGTGGCCTTAAATTTAACATGCATGGCATGAATTCATGATATTTTTGTTTACACATAAATTTTCTTGCATGATCTTCATGAATTCTACAAATTGTAAAGAGATTTCATCATAAAGTTTGGACTTGGAAGTTTGAAACACATGGTTCATGCTTTAAAATTTCTTGGAGTCTTTGAGCAACTAATTGGAAGAATTAATTCAAGTTTTGGGCATGCATGATTTTATTTGCGTCCATACTCATCACTTCTTGCATGAGTTTTCAATTTGAAAGGAAATTCCATGGGATTTGAAGTTTTAAAGCACAAGAATGCAAGTGTCAGAATCTTTATATTAACTTAAAGAACTTGAACATTGCATGGCAATTGAACCTTGTTTTAATCTTGTGAGTTTTTGTCGAAGTTAGAAATCATGAATTCAAAGTATTTATGAAGAGTTTTTGGCCTTGGCATACATGGAAATGAAGTTAAATTTGCAAAGTGTGAGCTCCAAAACTTGGCAGAATTTCAGATAGCATTTCAACCCAGACCGCTCGAGCAATCTAGGTCACCGCTCGAGCGGCCAACCTTCATATGCTCAAGGATGCACACTGCTTGACCACCGTTTGTGCGGCCAAGGCCACCGCACGTGCGGCCAACAAGGCAGTCCGTGTTTTGTTTTTCGCTTCACTTTTCCACCTTTCGGGCCTCCGTTTGAATGATTTTAACATGTTTTCATGTGCAATTGCATTCATGTGCATGTCATAAACACGAGAGAAACTAAGGAACAAAAACATAAAACCGAGTGAGTGAATAATGAATAAGAATCGAATTTGTAAGCAACTGATTGATTGATTGAACTGTATATTGAGATTATTGCACTTGAATTTAATTGTTTAAGTCGGACGCTGCATCGTAGTGCAACTTTAGCATGTATTTTGAGGAGCTCACTGTGAGTAACAATGTTGTAAAGCTATGTTCAATTATAATTATTTTCTGAATGATTAACTATACTGCTTTCTGAAATGATATTGTTTACTGAATGAATGTTTGTCCTATTTTGTGAACTATACTCGTGGCATCTAAAGCAACTGACTGTTACTGCTACTGTTATTGTTACTACTACTGTTACAGAGATCTCTATTAGTTCCCATTTTTAGAACTACTATTTACTGTTTGATGGCCATCAATTGACTGTTCGGTCTTCTAAGACCTACTATACTGTTCTACTATTGGATGTACCACGTATGATTGCCATGATTACTATATGACTGATATGATATGAAATATGAGATATTGATCGACTAATTGATCTACTGATGCAATTGACTGTTTTAAATACTAAAAGGACATTCATTCTTAACCCCTTTACACATTTGTTATTCACTGAACTTTAGCTCATAGTTTATTGTATATATGTAGGTGGTCAGGCACCGGAGCAAAGTTAGTGGCGTCAACTTGAGTCCGTTTTGTCAAGCCAACCTACTGTGCCTTACCACGAGGTTCTGAACCATTATTGTCAAGGCTTTGTTTTGGATGATCTAAATCCGCCCTTTTTGCATGAATGCTATATGGAGTCAAGTGAATGTTTCATAATTTATTTTGGCTTTGGGATTTAATTCCCCAACATGTCTTTTATTTTGTACTTAGACGTGTTTTGGACTTAAGTGTTTATATATATGTTTGGATATGGACTTGGACTTATTTGTGTATCGGTAAATATATATATAGAAGTTGTTTATGCATTTAAGTCCTCATAGCTCTTTGGACATTATGTTTTAATATTTACAGGCTTCTGCCGGTTCCTCCTATTGTATAATTGTTATTACTGCTAAGCAGGCCTTTGGTAATCACAGATTACTGGCCGGTTACGATGCTAAACCTTTAGGGGCGGGTTTGCGTTGTAACAGAGTGGTATCAGAGCACGAGTTATACCGCACACATGTGTCCAAATGAGCTATAGGATATTCTAGAAAAATAATTAGGACATGGCATGAGCATGATAAGTGTGTGTGGACATGTTCTATGAGCATCATATGAAAACCATTTTTCCTATGTTTATTATTATCATGTTTTATATAGTGCAATGGAGAATGCAAGAAATTAGATGAAATTGAATCATCAGAAACAAGAATTGAAAGATTGGAAAGGATGGTTGAATTATTGACTGAAGCTCTAAGACAACAGAATCAACAGACCCCACCTCCTCCTCCGCCACCGGTGCAACCTGAACCAAATGTCAATGATGATGTTATTGCTTTAACACAAAAGTTTAACAAAATGAAGCCACTAACATTCTAGGGAGGACTAGAACTAGTGAAAGTTGAGGCATGGATCCTAGGAATTAAAAAGCTGTTTGAAGTGTTTCCATGTTCAGAGGCACAAAAAGTGCTGTTGGCTACTTTCACTTTACAGGAGGAGGCAAGGTGATGGTGGATGCTTGTGCGTGAAAGTAATACTGCTATGATTTGGGCTCAATTCAAGGAAGCATTTATGATAAATACTTTCCTTAATGTGTTTGTGATCGCAAAGTATCTAAATTTGGGAAATTAAAGAAGGGTACTATGTCTATGGCCAAATATGAAGCAAAATTTACTGAGCTTGCACGTTATGCACCACACATGGTAGATACTGACTATAAAAAGTCTTGAAAATTTGAGGGGGGACTTAATGTGGAGATACTTGACTGGATCAATGTTCTGAAATTACTCAAGTATGTGGATGTTCTTGGTCGAGCTATCATGGCCGATGCAAACATTGCAGCCTTGAAGCAGGCTAAGACACCGGGGACTGAATGGTGGGGTAAGAGACAAAGTTTTAATTTCAAAAAGGGTCGGAATAACTCACTGAGTAAGAAATAAAATACAGGGTCAACCAGTAGTTCTAGTCAGGGGAACAATTCTATACCACCTTGTCCAGAATGTGGTACAAGACATAAAGGGGTTTGTTACAAAATTTTTGGGGCATGTTATCAGTGTGGCAAGGTAGGCCACATAGTCAAAGATTGTCCTTTCACATCTTAAGGCACTAGTAGACCAGTAGCAAGTGCTGTAGTATCAATCGCTACACTAAAACCCAATTCTCAAGCTACCGGAAGAGAAACTTTAAGGCAAGGCCAGGTGTTTGCACTTGTACCAAGGGACGTGCAGAGCACTGAGACAATGCTGTCAGGTATACTCCCTAGTTGTGCTCAAAATGCTTATATTTTGATTGATTTGGGGTCTACGCATTCATTTGTCTCGCATGCTTTTTCGAGAAAATTATCTAGACCACCGGAAACCATGAATTATTTATTAGTTGTGTCTTCACCTATTGGGGGGTCCATGACTTGTCCTTATGTGTATCTTGCATGTGAGATTGTTACTGGGGATGTGATTTTATATGTTGATTTGTTGCCTCTGAATCTTGACCACTTTGATGTAATTTTGGGGATGGACTGGTTAACAAAATATTATGCCTCCATTGATTGTGTAACAAAACAAGTCATTTTTCGTCCACTTGGGTTGCCTGAATTTATATTTAACAGAGTTGGTGTCGTACCTCCCCCATACTGGATTTCATCTATGAAATCATGCAAATTGATTTAAAAGGGGTGTAAAGGGTATTTATGTTGTATATTGACTATGCCTGTTGATAATAAAACTAATGTGGACAGTATTCCAATAGTCAGAGAATTCCTAAATGTTTTTCCAGATGATTTGCCAGGGGATTTGATTGACAGGGAGATTGAGTTCACTATTGAGGTGATACCGGGTACACAGCCAATTTCCAAAGCTCCATACCGAATGGCACCTACTGAATTTAAAGAATTGAAAATCCAGTTGTAGGAGTTATTGGATAAAAAGTTTATCTGGCCTAGTACATCGCCGTGGGGCGCTCCAATCTTATTTGTGAAAAAGAAAGATGGTTCATTGAGGCTTTGTGTTGACTACCATGAGCTGAACAAGGTGACAGTGAAGAACTAGTATCCGTTGCCTCACATTGATGATTTATTTGACCAATTACAAGGTACTCAAGTCTTTTTCCAAAATTGATCTTAGATCAAGATACCACCAATTAAAAGTCAAAGCCAAAGATGTAGAAAAGACTGCCTTTCGAACAAGGTACGAACATTATGGATTTCTTGTTATGCCTTTCAGAGTTACTAATGCGTCTGCTGCATTTATGGATCTTATGAATAGAATTTTCAAGCCATTCCTCGATGATTTTGTGGTTGTTTTTATAGATGACATTTTGATTTATTCCAAAAGCAAAGAGGAACATGAACACCATTTAAGAATTGCTTTGCAAACCTTGAGAGAGAATAAATTATATGCAAAACTAACAAAGTGTGAATTGTTGACAACTGTTAAGTAACTGTGCTAAAGTGGATCATCGAAATGAATAATTGGATAGAACTATGGGTTGCTTTATATGTTGACAACTGTTAAGTAACTGTGCTAATTATTGAATTGACCAGTGAATTGTTCAAACTGAGGAATGACTTAAAAATTTATAACAGAATTGAACGATGATACAAGACTGAGATGTCTAATCTTGTACATGATAAAACAAGTTTGAGGGACCAAACTTATTTAAGGGGGGGAGAGTGTAATAACCCGACCCTCGTATATGTTTTCTGGTATGCTTTCGGTCCCCTTACTCTGTACATTTATGTGATTACTGTGAGATTCCATGTGAAATTAAGTTTAATTGAGTGAATCTTATGGTTATAGATTTATATTTGTTAAGTAAAAGAAAAATTTGTTACAATTATGATGTTCGGATCAGAAATTGAAAGCCTTAGGAGCTTAATAATCTGAAATTGACTTTGTATTTGAGATCAGCATGATTTTTAGATCATAATATGACTTTCTGTAAAAATTCGATTTGGAATGATTAAACTGATTGATTTTTGTCCTTATTCACCTTTTATATATACACTTGCTTCCTTAGACATTTGACTTGGTAATCTTAACTCAAAAATATCTCCTGAGAGAGGGTTAGAGGAGAAGAGAGTTAGAGAGGAGGAGCAAGACTTCAACAAGCGAAAAGATAAGAAAATCAAGGAGAATTGTAGAGGTTTGAACCAAGGTATGTAGGATTCACCTTAACCAACCCCCTTTCTTGGATTTGAGTGAGACTTATCTTTCATTTTTGAGAATTAGGGTTTATGATGGGAATTTGGTGAATGACAATTGGTTAATTGACAAGATATTATGATTATTAAGTTATATAGTGAAAAATTTCATCTTCTTTCTCCTATTTTCATGTTTGAACTCAACTATGTAAATAGATGGCTATATATGTATATATATGTGTGAATAGTTAGAAAAATAAAGAAATTGAATTGTGTTTATGAGTTTAAAGCTTTTAAGGATCAAATTGAGTTTGTGAATTATGTTTATGGTAATAATACATCCTAAAAATTACATTGTTGTGCCTATTTTTCTACTCTCCCATGTGTTGGTTTTGTTGCATTTGTGGCTTGGTTCGGACTGTCTGATTTTGCCCAGACCGCATAAGCGGCCACGGGCACCGCACGAGCGGAACATGAAAAAAATAGAGCATTGCATTCTGCTTAACCCACCGCTCGAGCGGCCAAGTCCACCGCTCGAGCGGCCCAGTCACCGCATGAGTGGCCATCCCTGTTTCAGCATGTACTGGGTAACTTCAAATAGGCATATCTTTTGCATCCGGACTCCGTTTTGAGTGATTCTTGAGCCTAAAATCAAGCCTCGGAAGTCTAGTTTCCAATGGTGGTGGTCTCACTCCCAAATTCTAAGTACAGAAATAGATATGCCCAAATTAGTGGGAGTTGTTCACTTTCTGGTTACCAGATTTGTACTATTTCCTCGTCTGAACCTTTTTCCTACCGATTCCTCCTATCTTTTGAGACATAGATTATAACCTATGGAGGACTAATGAGTTTAGAACCACCATGGCTATTGATTAAGGAATGAGAAAGAGATTAGTTTTATTCTCATAATCTGCTATGTGCATTGTGTTTGTAGGTCCAGATGAGGACATCGTTCCACCGCTGTCAGAGACCTATCACTGTGAGTAATAGTACTGTAGTAGTACGTTTTGCTTACTGGTAATAGTTAATATTAACGTTCTGTTATATGCAAGTTAACTATATTGATTCTGATAAACAAATGGAACGTATGTGCATTATGGAACAATGATATCTTTGCGTATCTAGAATCATTCTGTTTTGTCAATGATGGGCCAGAGGCTGGTATGATGTGAATTGTTCTGTCCCTATTAATCGTACGGTAGTGATACATGTGCCTTCTGTTAATAGTTATTATTAATATTCTGTTATACGCAAGACAGCTATGTCGACTTGTAATAAACGACGGGGAAATTTATGTGCACCATTGTGTAATGGTATTCTTATGAATCTGAGATTATTCTATTTTGCTAATATTGGGCAGGAGGTCGTTCTGTATTATCTGTGGGCCAGAGTCCAATCTGTTAATATCTGGGCCAGAGGCCAATCTGTTAATATCTGGACTAGAGGCTAATCTGTTAATATCTAGGCCAAAGGCCAATCTGTTAATATCTGGGCCAGAGGCTAATCTGTTAATATCTGGGCCTGAGGCCGACCTGCAAGATATGTTGGGCCTGAGGCCATTCTGCATGATATTGGGCTTGAAGTCTCTCCGTATAAAAATCGGGCCCAAGGCCATTCTGAAAATGTTTACAAGATAAGATTAATTATATGACCTCTGCACTTATATACGTTATAAATATTACAATTCAAGTTTAATCATTAAATTGTTTGAGCGCTATTATTCACTGAGCCTTGCTCACTTTGTGTTATGTCTGTTTCTGTAGGCAATGAACCAGGAGGTCGGTCTTAGTTTAGCTTTGGTCACCCCTTCTTGGTCAAGCCATGTAGAGAAGCTTATCCATTTTGTGGGGTTTCCTTAATGACCCCTAGGTTGGTCCTTAATCTTTTGTCTAATGTAATTAGTCGTGTATAATCTCCTCTACCAATATTTTTGCTGTATGCCCATGTGTGGGGCTGGTTCTGTATATATGACCAAATATATTATTGTGTGAATGCAAATATCTACTTCTTATATATCTGTCTATCATATGATTAATGGCACATTGAGATCCTGGCATATAGGTGTGAGCTTGATGGATGTTAATTTATATTACTTTATGTTATTAAATGCTTCCGTTCAGGCCCCATATGCTGTATATATCGAATTAACTATCCGTTTCTGAAGTGATCATGCCCAAACTTTTAGGGGCGGGTTTTGGGCGTGACAATGTTTGTATTGTTCGGTTTATACCTGTGGCCTTAAATAATCATTACAAAAGACAAATAGATAAAACACTTTATACATTTCAAATACATTACAAACTACCACAAATTCATATGTTGATAAAATTTTTATTTCACAAAAACCAAAATATAGATCTTCCAAACAGTGGCAACAACATGATTTCAAAATCTAATCATCAACGAAGGATCCTTGGGGGTATCTGAAATTGGTTCTATATTTTCACCCCCTTCAAGATCATCCTCCTTAACAGGGTAATCCTCCTTTATAGCATCATCTTCCATATTCCAGTCCACATTAAAGACCTAATCAGTGGGCATATTTGCATCCAAAACCTCAAGTACTGTCTGTGTACCACATTTTCTATGGGATGTCATTAGTCGAACATGTGAGGGATCACTAGCCATCCTGCACAAAAAAGAAGACGAAGAAGAAATAACTACTATTAATATAGATAGGTAACATATAGTTTAAAAATAAATATATAAAAAAAAAGTGAATCTGTAAACGTTCAGCCACACAAGGCTGAACAACATAATTTTGTTTGGTAGTATGACACTAGACAACCCCATCATGTTTGATAGACCATAACCGAATAAACCTTTGTTGTTCAGTTGCCCATATTGTAGACCCATCATGTTTGGCATCCCAAAACTAGACACACCTTGCATGTTTAAAGTTGTAGAGTTAGAAAAATCAAATTTGTTCGAATAATTGGTGTTGAAAAACCCATAACAAGATTTTGAAGTAGAATGTATAAAAAAAAATAAATAAAAAAGAAGACAAAAATCAAATCAAAACCCACAATAACGCCCCGTGAATTTACCTTCATAAATCATGTTCACTTAGGTTTTACCCAATATAGAAATATATGAGAGAGAAGTTAATCCATAATAAATAAATAAATTCCATGACCACCTCTTCCCGTTGAACTATTCTAGTGATTACATCATTGTTGTTTACATTCATCAATAAAATAAAATAGTTCAAAAGACAGGGGGTATCATAAAACAAATGAGCTAAAAAGGCAAACATTTTCTCAAGGAGTGTCCTTGAATACACAAAAATGAAATTCTAAATTCCCATACACAAAATCGCCCGAGACTTCAACATATAACATCAATAGAGAGCCTTCGTGCTCCCATCCAAAATCTTTCCCCATCACTGAGGTGGTGCATCAACATCATTTCTTGAAAGGTGGTTAGTTTTTGGGGTGAGCTAGTGCCCAGTAGGAAATACATTTAACAAGTCATATAATTAATCGAAATACATATGATCATGATATGCAAGTGTTGACAGAAAAGTACAAAAATTCCAAGTCCATTTCCTTTTTAAGTCAAAATACCAAAACATGCAAGGGTAATAACAAGTCTCAACCAAAACATAGGGTATAAATACTTTATGACGTCCCAAGTCTCAACAAATGTGCGTTTTAAGCCCACTTTGTTGAGTGGAAAATCATGTTTTAAGCCCACTATGTTTGGTGGCAAATCCACAAACTTTAAGCCCACTTGAGGTGGCAAATTCAAACCATTTTCGCAAACAAAGATGAGTTGAATTGTTCCAAATTGAGCAAACTAGTCTATACTTGATTATGCGCATCGCATAGTAAAGCTAGTTTAACAACCGGAATAAGAGCACATAATGTTTATCAAAAATCATATCATGATTAGTAGAGGCCGATCTTTGATCGGGCGAGCGGGGGTGCTCAATTCATGACCTTCCCCCTTCGTACCTAAGTTCCCGAGCCGAGACAACTTTGGTGATGACAGACATGTGGCCTTTGGCACGAGTCAGGGTTTCCTAAATTTCCCTAAAACAAAAAATATTTAGGTGGCGACTCTGTATCTAGCAAAGTAGTCTAATTTTTGATTCAAAATCAATTTTCCAAAATGAATTGCCGGATTTGGACTCTTTGGTGTTTATCAGTTTCACATTGCACTTGTGAAATTAGATTCAGAACCACGAGAGTCCGAACTGTAGGGCTTTCTTTCAAACCTTCCCAAAGGGGGCGGGAAAAAGCCGAGCTACAGGGGCGGAGCATGTGTGCATGGTTGATAGATGGCCACATCAAATGGCCTATCAACGAGGGGAGGCAACGTGGAAGCATCCCCAGCCTCTATATCTGTGCCTAAGATGGCCCCAATACTAATAGCCGGGTCCGGGAGGGGAACCTCGTCACTAGCCATAGAGAAAAGTGGAGAAAGTGAAGAAAAAGTGAGGGGATGAGTGAAAATGGGTGAAAATCCCAAAATTCAAACCCTAGGAGAGAGAGAGTGAAAAAGTTTTGGAAAATCAAAGAGGGATAGAAGGGAAGTGTGAGCAAAGTGGGCAAATGTGAGGGAAACCAAAGGGAAACCCCCAAACTCCACCAAATTTAATTTTGTTCGGTTCAAAGTGTAGAGGAGGGAAAGGGTTTCAAAGAAAAAATGGCGAGGGTTGTTGGGCAATTCAAGAAAATGGGAAATCTAGAGAGAGGAGAAGGTTAGAGAGAGAGGGGGAGGAATTTTGACTAAGGTTGTGTGCAAAAATAAGGTTTGAGTTTGTTTTAAACAAACATATCTCGAGACTTTTCCGATTCTGCCCTTGCCTCTATCGAAGCCCGGTCGGCGGTCGTAACGCCTGGTCGTGCTTCATTGTGGCCCGGCTGGCTCTCAGTGTAAACTCAGTTTTTTTTTTTTAACTTTATTTTATTTCTTGTATTATGGAGCTTTAATCTTTATAAAAAAAAAAATAAAAAATAAAAAATAAAAAAAGAGCAAAAAAGAAAGAAGAAAAAAAACAAAGGAACAAAGGAAAATAAGAGAAGGAAAAAAATGAACGGGTAAAATATAAAAAGAAGAATTTCGGGTAAGAAAAGAGAGGAATTTTGTTCATTCTATTCTATTTTGTTTTATTATGTAGATGCATAATTTCATTTACTTGGTTTAATTTGTTTAAACTCATTTGTTTAACTCATAGTTTAAACTCATAAGTTGATTTGTTTTGTTTCAAAACTTTTAATTTGTTTAGACTATTTCGTTAGGTTATAAATTGTTTTGCCTGAATCGTAATCTTATGTCGTAAACAAACGATATTGTATGTACAGTTCATTCAGAGGAGTTCCAGATAAAATCATTCGTGCCACAGTAAAATCATCATCATTTTTATCATCAAATTGGAAGGCGGTGTGTTGTGTTCAGATTAAAGCCATTGTTTTAACACATTGGCAAATTGGCTTTCACTTTACTACATCGCTTTGATTGTTTTGATTTTATGTATCTTTGTGTAGAATCCATGTTTCTAATTCATGCTTATGCGACTTGTTCGTTCTTTTATCAATCTAACCTCTCCTCCTATCGCGTGCAACGTGTTAGGATTATTTCCATTCGGTTAAAAACGGCAAGTGCGCCTGTTCGTTCACACCACCTCCCCTCCTATCGCGTGCGACGCGTTAGGATTGTTTCCATTCGGTTAAAAACAACAAGTGTGCCTGTTTGTTCACACCACATTTCCTCCTCTCGCGTGCGACGTGTTAGGATTGTTTTCCTCGGTTAAAAATGGTAGGTGCGCATGTTCATTCACACCATCTTTCTTCCTCTCGTTTGTGACGCGTTAGGAATGCTCGGTTAAAAACGGCAGGTACGCCTATTCATTTACACCACCTGTCCTCCTCTCGCGTGCGACGCGTTAGGATTATTTACCCCAATTAAAAACGACAGGTGTGCTTGTTCGTTCACACCACCTTTCCTCCTCTCGCATGCGACACGTTAGGATTGTTTGTTTCGGTTAAAAACAGCAGGTGTGCCTATTTGTTCACACCACCCTTCCTCTTATAGCGTCTGATTCGTTAGGATCTCGGTTGAGACCTCGGGTGCGCTCAATGGTGACGTCGCCCTTCACTCTTCCTACGCGAGGCGTAGTTAGCTCTGCACTTTCTTACATCCTTTCTATGTGAGATATTGGTTGGTTTGTGCTTTCTTTGTCCTTTTCACGCGAGACGTTCCTATTTATTCACTTCTTTTTGTGTGAGACACAGCAGGATTTGTTTTTCTTTGATTTGCATTTTCATTCAAATGTTGCATTCTTATTTAGATTGTAGCGTTGTTTCATTGCTTCATTTACATTATGTTTCATTGCATGATCATAAGTTATTTGCTGCATTTTGTTTGCGCTTTGCCTTCGAGTTCAATCTTTGCATTTATGTCTTGATTTCTTTTCTGAGCCTTGCGGACTTGTCAAATGGGTCATCTCAGGGCTTTGACATTCACTCACGTCACTTTATAACTCTGAGCTTTGTCAAAGAGGGGCAATTGTAGACACCCCATTTTTGACCGCCCGTAAGGCTCGAGCGCTTTGCCCGGTACACTCAATGATGAAAGTGGTGTTGTGCGTGGTTCAAGGTCTCAACAAAGGGGCCATGTTTAAGCTCCGAAACAATAACAAACCCCCATATTCCCACTGATTATACCCAATAAATCCATTTTTACACATTGTGCCACCCTATGCTGAGTTTGAAGTAGAAAAACAGGGGAACACATTAAGGCCTGGCCATGCCTCATTGAGGGCCGGCCGTGGCTATTGAGGGCCGGCCGTGGCTATTGAAGGCCGGCCATGCCTTAGTAACGAGAAATACTGTTCTGGGCGGGAGCCCGCCAGCTGTCCATTTTTGAAGATATTTATGATCCCTCTTGCTCAAATTCTATAAAAATGAAGTTATATCTGTGTTTTGATGGTTGAAGAATTTCTTAAAAAGCCTCTACTCCTTCTTAAGAGCTCCTTCTTCTCATTCTTCTTGTACAAGCAACCCTTTGAGCAAGCCTATCACCTTGAACCTATATCCATACACCATATACACCTTCACCCCTTAGCCTAGGAACCTTGGTTGAGCCTTGAACACCATAATTCAAACTTGAGAGTGTGTTGGGACTTAGTTTGATTCATAAACAAAAGCTCACTTCTTTGAGAGGTATAAGCTTGTCATCCTCTCTTTTACTTCTTGTTTTATCTATTGCTATCTAGTTCTTGTAGTTTTGTGTTGTTTTGATTCTCTTCCAAGTGTTTAAGTTTGGGTTTGGAGAGCTACCAAAAGGGTGGAGAGAGTTAACACTCTTTCTTACACCTTTACCTACAGCTCAAACCCTTGCTTTTACACCCTTTCCTTTGCTTTCTAAATTGTTTTTCAGAGTTTAAAAAGGGCTAAAAATCATGCTTTGAGGTTTCAAAAGTGGAAGGGTTAGCCACCCCTCCTTGTTTTTACTTACTAGCTTTGTTTTCTCTCTTTATTGTTTAGCTTTGTAGGCTCTTTTCATGCACTTTGAGCCACTGTTTTTCATCCATTAAGGGCTGTTTTAGGGCTGTCCTAGTTTGTTTAGTTAGTTCATGCTTTGATTAGCTTGATTGTTGTCTCATAAGTTTGCATACATAGCTTGTTGTATATTGTTATAAGCTTTCCTTGTCTAATTCCCATGTTTAAAAACCTCATTTTAATAATCAACTTGCCATTCATTTCTTTCATTTGAGAGTTATTTCAATCGGTTGACGGTTATTCAAAACATGAACTACAAATCTATGCTTAATAGCTTAATCTCTACGGAGGTTCATTGTCAACGGCATAGTCTCTTGTTCATGTTGAGAATCACCTCCCGTTTGACATGTTTCTCACTTAGTGGACGTAATCTATTAGTGGACGTAATAATCATCTTGGACTTAATGGATTAAAGGATGGCAAAAACTAATGAATTTGGCTTAAAATGAACCAACCCACATAAAGAAAATGAGTTATATTGCTTGGGTTCGGCTGGATGTTATGTTGAATCTATTGTATCAAAGGTTGTCCTATATCAATTCATGATGTTTTGATGAACCTTAAAGCATCTCTACCTCCTTTTTTGAGTTCACTCCATCATAGGAGTAAGGGGTGATTATTGTTCATTGCATTTATTAATCTTTGTCCAAATTGTACCCGAAATCATCAAGCAATCAACTTGCCCATTGATGGTTTTGGAAACGATTCCAGCCTTCTCTCGAGGCTTTCCCATGACAGAGGAGTGTGAGAGGGACAAACAGAGTCTAGAACAACTTTGTTTGCACTGTTTTCACTTCAGAGCACAAAACAGAATTTTGCATGAAATTAAGGCATGACCGGCCATTTTGGGGCCCGACCGGGCCTCATTGAGGCATGACTGGCCATCAATATATTTTGCAGAAAACAGAGGGCAGTGGCTGAAGGTGAAACAGAGTAGGCCTAGGCAGACAGAGCTATTCTTGGACACTGTGTATGCAACCCTTGCGCATCCTTGCTTGCATCATTGTTGTAAATTAATGTTCCGAGTATTGTTGTAATTTATTAATTTATTATTATTATAATTAGTCTTGTTAATTATTAGTGTTGTAATTATTATTATTGTTTATTTGTAATTGTTATAGCTAATTAACCTAGATAGTTAGTTTAATGCTCATGATTATCCTTGTTGTAATAGAGTAGTTAGCTAGTTAAATCTTTGCTTATCTATTTATTCGGTTTTATAATAATTAGTTTAATTTGGACTTTCGGACTTTGATTCGCATCCTCTTGCACGAGAGCAATTATGTAATAAGTTGTATATCTTCCAACCCCACGTCTTTCTCCGTTTTACTTACTTGCTTACGATGGTTAGTATAGGAACATCATTTTTCAAATTAGCATTCTTATGCTTTGCATCCATTGTCTTCCATGCATCCAAGGTTCAGCTCATCATACTAACCCAATATCAATGTTCAAATTCGTTACTTGAATATGTGTTTTATCGCATGTTTTGAATGAAATCATATGCCATGCTCATAGCTGAGTCCATTAAAATACATAATGTGTGCATTGCATTTAGTCATATTGTATTAATTAGGAGCATGCCTATTTTTCTAATTATCTTGCCTTGTTTTGGCTCGGAGTACTAGGTGAGTAATTTTGTATTTATGATATAACTATTTGAATGCCAGTGGATAGAGGCTAGTTGCTTGAATTGGGATAGTTTGATTAAATGTCCATTTTAAGCCCATTTTTTCAAGTGGCAAATTCACAAAACAATTTCAAATAAAACACAAAATCAAATATTCTAATTCTTGCAAATTAGTCTATATTTGTGTGTGCGTCACATAGTAAAAAAATAGCTAATAATCGGAACAAGAGCATATAATGTAAATAAAAATCACATCATGATTAGTAGAGGCCGATATTTGAACAGACGACTGGGGTGCTCAATTCATAACCTTCCCCTCTCGTACCTAAGTTCCTGAGCTGAGACACTTTGATGATGACGGATTAATGGCCTTGGCACGAGTCTTGGGTTTCCTAAATTTTTCAAAAATATTTAGGTGAAAACTCTGAAATCTGGCAAAGCAGTCCATTTTTGGCATTTGATTCAAACATCGATTTTCCAAAAGAATTGCCAAATTTGGACTCTTTTAGTGTTTTCACTGTTTCACATTGCACTTGTGAAATCAGATTCAGAATCATAGGAGTTCGAATTGTAGGGCTATTCATCTTCCGAAAGGAGCACGAAAAGTTGAGCTACAACTAGTAACCAGTCCTTTCAAGCCATTCCAACGGAGGTTTAATGTCTTTAGTGACAATGGTGCACCTAGTGACTGTAGGTTGCTTGCACTAAAATTATTAAAGCTCAAGTCAAGAATTTTCAGCTGGCTTTTAAACTTGTTGTATGAAAACAACATTATGAATATATGATCTTCTTTTCAACTTGGAAAATGAGAATACAACCTCTGAAACCTTCATCATCACCTTCTATGTTGTCTATATAATTGTTACTCAAGTCTAGCTCCTCTAACTTGCTCTTATTATGGGATTCTAAAATGAAAAAAAATAAAATAAAAAAAGAAATGAGAGTCTTGTCTATTATGAAATTGGGTAATTATTTAATACTTCAGGAATATCATGTAACATTATGTACGTGCTGTTCCTAACTAATGATGTAACCAAAAACTTTACAGATGGGACAATGTTAACCTACATTTGTTAAGTAGTTGGGAGATAAGGATGACTCACCTAATGTGTTTTGTGATTTTACATTGTCAGAAGCACCAAGTAGATAATGTCATACGGTACTACAACACCACCTAATAATTTTTTCCACAAAATTGGTCTAAAACATGTGAGATTACTTACATCGTGAGTCAAACCAATCACGAGTGGAACATGCTGATTAACTTTTTTTTAGGTAGTTGAGAGAGAAAAAGAATGACCCATTTTGCGTGTATTGTGATTTTTTATTTGTTGAAAATACTACATAAACAATACCTCCAAGAATATTTAATAATTTTTCCTAATACTGGTCCTAACAAACGTCAATAAAAAATATATATTGGTTATCCAATCAATCTGATTTATTGCAAGAATGATATGTGTCTTATAAGATAAACCATTCAGATGATTGAGGTTGGCCGGTGGTCAAAGTTTTAAAAGGCTTTACTGAGACTTGCCTTGATACTCTCCTCAAGGCGAGGCTAAAGCAAAACGCCTTAAGGCTTTGACTTTTAGGCTATACTCCGCAAAGGCTTGCGCACATAGTCTCAGACATGCACCGTAGGTGCATCTTGTACGCCTTTTACCCATAAGCATGTGAAAGGTACGCATATAAAGAGTTTGTCTTAGGTTCTTGTGAAACTTAATCTAGTAGATGGTTTAAATATAAAAAAAATAAAAAAAAATAAAAAAACCATTTTGCAACTATATTCTATAGAAAAAATTAAGCAAATGACCAATCAAGAAAAACACAAAGTTAATGCTCAATGATAAGCTCAATCACTAGAGTTATGAATACCGATTTCATTTTCAATAAAGCAAAGTTTCCTTCTCTGCCATGAGCTTTTAGTAGAAAAGTATTTAATTTTGATGCATTTATTTATTGTTTTAAAATTTTAAATTATTTACTAAACATAAAAAATTCAAAATTTAAAATGTTTTGCCTCAATGCCTTAAAGTTTACACCTCGCCTCATAAAGCGTAAAACGCCTCACGTTACGCATTCGTATGTAAAAACTTTGGCGGTTGTTAGTCCACTGAGGCCCAACATTACAATCCAATTGACTCTGCTAACTTAAGAAAATATGGTTCCTTTCTCTGCTCATAGTTAATAAATATTGGTAAACTCTATAAAAAATTACCAACAATCTATATTTGTAATAATTCGATTTCAACTATTAGTCTTTTTTTTTTCTTTTTTTTATTAATAAATTAAGTTAGTAACATTTGATACTTCTCCATAAGCTTGAACCCTAAACTTCTCTCTAAAAATCGAAAAGTACAATCACTTGAGACACGATCAAGTTTAATTTCTCAACTATTAACTATTAGTCTATAACAATTTGTAAATGTGCTTAATAATATTAATATAGTATTGGGTACTCAAACTTTATCCAACATTGTAACAGATGCCAGATTTGCATTCTAATCCACACCTACCTAATGGTGAGCCCACATTGACTAAAAGTTACGATAATGCAGGGCAAAAATGTAATTAACTTGTATAATTTGAGAAGACTTTGACTTGTGGTGAACAATAAATGCCCTAGGATTTATAAATATTGCAATTTGAAAAAAAGGAAAGGAGAAATGCAAATCAGCGTAATAGTAAAAAAAAATAATTATAATATAGATGGAATCTTTTTTAATACAACTTTGACATATAGAAAGAACTTGCACTAAATACGGTAATGACTTGCACACCTTGAAAATGTAAAATATTTCTTAACTATCCCACTAATTTACAATTTCCCACAAAAAAAAATAAAAATAAATAAATAATCCAAACTGAGTGCCAACATGTAAAACAAAATTAATAAAAACACATCATTTTTGGTATTAGAAGTATTAAACTTTAAAGACAAAAAACAAGTCTGTATAATAATTAAAAATTAAGATACACAATTTTCCAGATTAAATATTGAAATATGAGATGGAAGAAACAACAACATTCCATTACACTGACATTTAATATTTTCGTCGCTGATACGGCATAGCTTTACAATATTTGAAAAACGTCATTAAAAATATTAGACGGCGTTTTTTAAAATGCTGCAAAATCTTTGACATCTATTACAACTTCCATCACAAACAAACGTATGACGTTACGTGATTTTAGGGTGGTTTGGGATGATCTAAATAAGTACACTTTTTGACTTTCTGTGAAATATAGGTTGAGTATGGATTGAGTTTGAAGTGATGTGATAGAGAGGTGATGTGACTTTAGTGCCCTTTTTTTAGAAAACGCCACCCCCCTTCCTTTTTTGTTTTTTTTTTGCTGGGGGTGTGTGTGGGGAAAACCAGAATACCATGAGGCACATAAATGAATAGCAATTTGGGCCCCAAAGAATTTCTGTTATTTGAATGTCATCTTCCAATCAAAGAATAGAAAACTGAAGGCTACATTCCTATTCTCTAAATTTCATTATGTAGAAAAATAAAAAATGTCATGATACATGTAAGAGTAGTGTGCATCAAATACACACATATATATGAAGCACCTTTTCCAATAATCTGCACAAAGAGAGAGAGTGGACAAAGTCAATATAGCTATGTGCTTGGCAGGGCTTCCTCTTATTAGCCATCAATAGAGATGTAACTCCATCAACCCATCACTGTAATATGGGACCCAAACATAAGTTTTCCATCCCACCGCCTCCCCTAGCTTTCAATCTTTTCCCAAACAACTTAAAAACTCCCAGGACAATGCTTAAATTGTTGCACTAAAAGAGAAAATACATGTTTTATCAGTCACTGTAATATATGTACATGAGCATGTATGTTCATAAGATACTCAAACTCACTTTAATATATGTACATGAGCATGTATGTTTATAAGATATACTCAAACTCACTTAAATTCATTGCCTACATTTGCACATTTCATGAGATTTTTACTACAAAAAAATATATGTACTCTTCAATCCAAAAATTAAAATTTAAAAAAAAAAAAATCACCAACTTCTCACAGAGCTCAAATGCCTGAAACAAGAGAGACATGTTGCAACTCCAGCACATTTGAGTTTGTCAATGGAGACGATCCACTTGCCATTAAGGGTTTTGATGCCCTACTAAAGTCTTAATATACTCCAAATCCTGAAATTTCCACACCAAAAAAAAAAAAAAAAAAATTCAGATTCTATCATCACAAATTTGTCCTTGGATCCTTAATCATAAACATAATAATAAAAAATAGCATATAAGACTGCTGCTGCATTAACATTTGAAATAGGGCAAAATTGGAGTTTTAGGAATTCAAGTTCTTCCTTTTCTTTGTGTTAGTAGATTGCATTACAATTAAGTGACCAAAATTAAATAATTTAGGAGCTAACAAAAACCTGAATCTGTGAAAAATGTGGAACTCAATTAATCAAATGTGACCAAAACCAACAAGACTACCAAAGTAGAACTAATCAAATAGCCTCTGTTTGGTAGCAAAGAAAACGTTTTAACTAACCAAAAATTGGAGTTTTATGAATTAAATGAACCTACTACCACTACTGTTTAACCAAAACCATGTACCCCATTTTTTTAGCTCTAGCCTTCCACTCTCTCCATTTTTTTTTCCAACAGATGCCAAAACAAATTTCTTCATCAACTCATCAACATTTGTATTAACCTGCAAATAATTGGCAACTTTAACTAGGCACACAGCAGCATACCATAATTGGCAACTTCAACTAGGCATGCAACAGCATACACATAGCATCATACCATAATATAAAGCATGCACACAGCAGCATACCAATCTAGGCGCACAACTGCAAGCCCACAGCAGTATTTTTTTATACCATAATATAAAGATGATCAATTGACATGCCTAATCATAACCATAAATAAAGTGTTCTAACAAATAAAGTCATCATCAAGGTGTAACAAAAAATTAGAAAAGACATTCCCAAAATAAGATATGAAATAATTCTCTATTAGTGGCGGAATGGGTGCTGCATTATTGACTAAACCAGAGCTTATTCATGATGTATGCAATACATGGCATTCATGGAGTTCTTTTTTTCTTTTTCCTTCTCTGTTCATTGTTTGAACTAAATGCTTTAACCCTTACGTTGTTTCTCTGTTGATCCAGATATTGACAACATTAAAGCGAAATTTGGACACACCACTAGCATAGCACTGAATATTTTATTTATTTATTTTTGAGGTACTGAAATTTGGTTGGTGCACTCTGTTGAAGCTTATTGTTACACAACTAGCTTTATTTGCATTTGAAATTGCATTATGTCCTCATTCAATTAGCATTGTTCAGATTAGATAGCTTCCAAGCAATTTTCTCTTTGTAATTCATATCCTATACTTTCTAGGAGGTAGCTGAACAATCAAAGCATTATGTAATACTCAATCTTGATGTCTTATATGAAAGTGGTTCATCTGATATGGTCGTTATGTTTGCAAGTTTAAAGATGAAGCTTCAATAAAGAGCTTAGAATGTAGAATTTGCTAGAAGTCTCACACCCTCTTTAACCTCTCGAGGAAAAAAATTTGTTTCCTCTCTTTCTTTTGACTTTTTAATCTATTTCACTTTTTCATTGCATATGTGCATTAAAATTAAAAATAAATAAATTCCATTGCTAGGTGCATGCACCTGAAATTTTAGAGTTTCCTGTCTTTGAGATGAACGAAAACAACACAATGTTTGTTTTCTTACCGCTAAGTCCAAGTTCGAGTTGACATTTCCAAGATATTGATTGTCCAAGTTTGTTCCACCTAGTAGCAAACCATTTGTTCCATTTTTTAAATTTTTTTTATGGGGATTTGTTCCAATTTATTAAAAATGAAAAATATTGAAAGTCTCTAACTTATGACTATTTTTTTTTAAAAAGAAAATAATAAAATAAAATGTGAAGTATAATTTTTATTTATTTATTTATTTATTTTTCTCCTACAAATGAAACGCAGCGGTAGGAAAGAAGCCCTAGAAATCACAGAAACATTGGAAGGAGGCGGTAGTAGTGATGGGCATTAAAGAAGGCAAGGATGAGGAGGGGGACATTGACATCAATCCCTTGACAATGCTCCTCCCTGATGTTCAACAACCACAACTAGTAGTAGAAGAAGTAGAACACAATATTAAATTACCTGTGGTTGATGATGATGATGGTGCAACTCATCAACAGCTTCTTCAGCATCACTACCTCCATTCACTCGACTACTCGGTGGCGATCCTAAATTCTAGAATATAGATTCACACACACACACACACACACATATATAGATTTAATCCACCAAATCCTAAATTCCATATTTTCTACTTTTTATTGATATTATCGCCCTTACAGATGTGATACATTAAGTTTTTATTATAGAATATAGATTTATACACACATATATATAGATTTCTATCAAAGAAAGGGCATACAAATTGACAAACTAAAACAATGAACTCAAGACAATAATCCATAATATTGATCAAACTGAAAAATAAGTTTTGAAACTATAAAATTGTTACAATTTCAAAACATGATTATATTAAGTATTTATCCTTATTGATCAAACTGAAAAATATGTTATGAAACTGTAAAATTTTACAGTTTTCAAGCATGTTATGAAACTGAAAAATATTACAGTTTTAAAGCACGATTCATTTCAACCCTAAAAAAACTGAAATTGAAAAATTTTACAGTTTTCATTGCCTATAGCTAAAACTCGAAAACAACTTGTTCAGAACTTGAAATTTTTCTCTATTAAAATAGGAAAAGAAAATGTGAAGCAGAGAAAAATGAGAGATCGAAAGAGAGACATATATAAGGAAATGATTGTACTCCGACAACTATTTTTTATTTAGATCTAGCCGGATTTGATGTAGATCTATTCATCTTCTTCACCGAAAACTCATCTCCTTCATCGTTGGTGAGGGTAAAGCAACGAGTCGGTGGTCGATGGCTGGTGATTGCCGGTGAAACCCAACCGATGGTGGTCGTCAGTCGTCAATGACTATATATCAGAAACAAAAAGAGAAAAAGGAAGGAGTGGTCGCAAGTCGCCGGATATCAGAAAGAGAGATAAAGAGAAGAAGGAAAGCGCGCATAATCTTTGGATTTACCCAAAAGGTTTTGGGATTAAATAGAGCACATCTCTTTCAAAGAGGAGTTGCGGGCAATTTTTTTAAGGGTAAATGACACTGACCTCCCCATGAGGTTTGAAAAATAAATAATAAACCTTATAATTTTGACATAATTACATTGAGCTCTCCTAAGATTTCAATTCGGATAAAACACTAGGCTCCATTTTCGTCAATAATTTGATAGTTATATAAATAAAAAAGATAGTCATCTTTTTTTCATGACAATGTAAAAAAACAAAAAAACAAATTTGTATAATAATTTTATATCATTAGAGCATCTCCAACACTTCCTTCTTTTTTTTCTTTTTTCTTTTTTTTTTTATCAAATTTGAATAAAAATTTAGGTTAAAATATTCATATGATACCAAGCGTTCCAATGCTAAATTTTTAATTTTCATCAAATAACCGGTCGACCGGGAGGGGAACAGAGAGGATGCCCAGGCGGTCGACCGGCAATGTGTAACTTTGCAAGTAACTGGTTGTCCGGGAGGACAACTTGGCAGACAACCAGCTGGTCATTTAGTGAAGCGCAACGGTTCTCTTCAAAAATTTGATGAACGCTGAAGCCTCCCTCGATTTGAATAAATTTTTGTTTTTCCCTTCATTTGATATATGTTTGATGTTAGGGTTGGAGGAGAAGAAGTAAGCGTATTTCATCAAATTTAAATTTAATTCTAAATCCGGGTAAGCGTTAGAGACGCTCTTAGACACACAGTTTTCCTGATTAAAGATTGAAATATGAGATTGAAAGAAACAATAACAAGAGAACAATTCAGACAAAATCCAAAGACACACGAGAACAAGATGAAATGGATTTGAAGCACATTCACATATTTCGTTAACTACTCACATCCAGATCTAATAACAAAATTCAAGAGAGAGAGAGAGAGAGATATCTGATGGAAGATCTGATCTGACTTACCATTGGAAGAAGCTTTGGCACCTTTCAGAATGCTTGTCGAAGATTTATCGGATCTTTTCTTCCCAGTCGTGTTCTCGGCGCCCGAACCGTGAGTGGGGTTGGGGTTGGGGTGGGGCAAATGATCCGACTTTTATTTTAATTTAAAAATTTTTTTTGAATCAATTCAATTTTTATGGGTTCAGTTAATTCGGTTTCAAATAGGTATGAATTGATTTTGGATCTTAAATGTGTTTGGTTTCATTTTTAAAATTTGTTTTTTTGAAGAAAAAAAATTAAAATGTTAAAAATTAATTTAGTGAAAAAATAAAAAATTCAATGCATTTATCACTTTTATATAAATTGAAATAAATAGTTTGACTTATTAAATTAATATAGCGATGACAACTAATATGAATAATTAAATATATTATAAAATGTGGTCACAACCCTCTCAAAAATAATTGTAACTCAATCTATAGATTTTTGTTATATTTAAAAAAAAAAAAATTTAAATAGTTAACACGTTTGACAAATAAAAAGTATTTAAATTTTTTTTTTTTCGCATTATGCTGTTTTTAATTTAGTGTGAACACCAAATTGAAAATGCCTAACTCTATATCATCTAGAAAAATGTTTGGGGACCCTAATTTTTGTGGCTCAAATGGCTCAAAATTGCCAAAACGACGTCGTTTTGGTAATTTTGATGTTGTTTTGTACTCAAAACGACGTCGTTTTGACAAATTCGAGCCATTTAAGCCACAAAAATTAGGGCCCTGTACCATTGCTGATACCATCTATCCTATTTTCTATCTCATATTCATCATTTATTGCCATATCAAAATCAAGAGTAGAAGAATATGAGACAAAGAATGGTAAAAGAAATGAAACAGATGATTGCACGCCCAATGTGTGTGGCACCATTTCTAGTTCAAATCCTACGTAGATATGTTTTTTTTTTAACACAAGAAAGTTAGAACAGAACAGCACCAAAAAGAAACAAGCTAAGAGGCATTAAGCAAGAACTTCAAGGGAGCTGGGGGTTGGCCAACCCAGTTAAGAGGGAGACGTCCATGGAGGGAGGCTTGGGCCACCCAATGTGCAGCTTTGTTGGCTGTTCGAGGACTCCAATGAAAGGAGAAGTGCCCCTGAGTCGCCAATCTCTTGATGTCCTTGAATATAGCTCCACACTCCCACGGCAGGGCGTCTTCGGAAACACACAAGCTGATAACTTCCTTGTTGTCCCCTTCGATCTCGACCGAGTTAAGGTTACAAGCCACCGCTAATTGACAAGCACACCTACAGGCTAAAGTTTCGCCTTGCAACGAGGAACTCACCCTCCAGCTGTGCGTATGTCCATCAATCAATTGACCCCTGTCATCTCGAAGAAGAACCGCAGTTGAAGCCCACTGAGAACCCTTTTTGATAGCCACATCACAATTAATTTTAAAGGACCCGGTGCTGGGGGCTTGCCATTCGGCCACCCGTGGAAGACAATCCAGCAAATTTCGATGTTGCCTCACAGCCCCAGAAGCAGTGGCTGAGTCGAACTCCTCCTTCGCCACTCGAGCTCGATATAACGTCGAGGAGGGCTCTATAGGATGATGGTTGAAAACCAAGTTGTTCCGGTCTTTCCAAATATACCACCCAATCCATACAACAAAGACAAGAAGATTTTCCCACTCATGAACAGAATGAAGTTGCTCTAACAGATTACAAGACCAACGAAGAACCGAGCAGCTAGGACCATCAACAATAGGGAACCTGAGATCACAACCGAACCAAACAGCTCGGACCCAGTCGCAACCAAAAAGAAGATGTTCAATAGTTTCTGGAAACTCTTGGCAAATTGGGCAAAGATTCGAAGGAGCACAACGCCTCCGATACAGATTTTCTTTAGTAGCGAGCCCATTGTTGCACACCCGCCACCAAAAATGTTTGAGTTTGGGAGGAACCTTTAAAGCCCACAGCAACTTCCAAAATTTTTTAGGAGGCTGGAAAGAGGTAGAAGGAGGGGAAGAATTACCCCTGCTCACTTGAGTCAAAGCTGTGGAATAACCCGATCGCACCGAATACTCACCTTTGGACTCAAAATGCCAAACAAGGGAGTCAGCTGTGTTGTCCATAGCAATTGGGATTAGTCTAATAGCTTCGACTTCGGCTTCAGACACCAGGTTTGTCAAAGATTCAATCCTCCAGCTCCTTGAGGGGGCATCAATAACATCCTGAACATGGTGAATCCCGGACTCCGTAGGTTTTGATGAGAGAACTTTGAACCCAGGAATGGAAGGAATCCATTTGTCATCCCAGAAATTGATGGCAGCTTCATCATTCACTTGCCAATGAACACCCTCATGAAGCAGTTGACGGCCCTGAAGAAGACTTGCCCATGCCCACGACGCTCTCCTTCCACTGGTAGCGTACAAGAAGGAAGTGTTGGGGAAATAAATTGCTTTCATCAGGCGAGCATAAAACGAGTTAGGATACTTCAATAAACGCCAACCTTGCCGAGCTAAAAGAGCCAAATTGAAGGAATTAAAGTCTCGAAAACCCAGCCCTCCTTGATGCTTCGGCAAAGTCATATGACCCCAATTCAACCAATTAATCCCCTTCCCGTCTGGATCTGCTCTCCACCAGAAATTTCGAATATAAGCATTAAGCTTGTCACAGAATTTTTTTGGAAAGGCAAAGCATGCCATGGCATAAGATGGAATGGCCTGAGCCACTGCCTTAATCAAGATCTCCTTCCCAGCTGGGGACAATAACTTTTGTTTCCAACCTTGCAATTTGGATAGGATCCGCTCAATAAGATACTCAAAGGCTTCCGCTTTAGATCGCCCCCAAAAAGATGGTAAGCCTAAGTACTTCGAATTAGGATGAGACACACTTAGGCCAGCTGCATTGCAGATAGAGGAGCTGACAGTGGCAGGAGTGTTTGCTGAAAATTGGACACTGGATTTCTCAAAATTTACCAACTGACCCGAGGCTTCACAATAGATCTTGAGAATAGCTAGCATATGTTTACATTCTGCAATATCTGCCTTGAGAAAGAGGAGCACATCATCCGCAAATAGAAGGTGGGACAAGGTAGGGCAGTGCCTAGCTAACTGAAAACCCGAAAACAGGTTATTGCGAAGACTTCGAGTTAAAAGCTTGGAGAGCACATCTGCCACCAGAATAAACAAGTACGGAGATAAAGGATCACCTTGACGAAGGCCACGAGTCGGAATTATAGAAGCCCGCTTTTCTCCATTTGCAAAAATTGAGAAAGTGACCGTAGTCACACATTCCATGACCCACTGGATCCAAACAGTATGAAAGCCCATCTTTTGCAAGAGTGCGGACAGGAAGTCCCATTCTACACGGTCATAGGCTTTGTTGAAATCAAGTTTAACGGCCATGTGCCCTATCGACCCTTTCTTCTTTAGCTTCAAAAAATGGAAAGCCTCATGAGCTACAATGATGTTATCCTGAATCAAGCGTCCGGGAACAAAAGCAGATTGGTTCGGCGAGATAAGACTCTTCAGAATTTTTTTCAGTCTATTAGCCAGGATCTTTGTTATGATCTTCATGCTAAAGTTACATAAGCTGATAGGGCGAAATTGAGACAATTTTACCGGGTTAGCAACTTTAGGGAGAAGGATTAAATTAGTCTGATTAAGTTCCTTGAGCAAATGACCTCCCAAAAAGAAACTTTTTACCGCTTTGCACACCGTATCACCCACAACTGCCCAATATGTTTGATAGAAAAAACCGGGAAAACCATCTGGCCCAGGCGATTTGAGGGCTCCAAGCTGAAAAATAGCCCCTTTAATTTCCTCATCACAGATTGGGGCAGTCAATTGGCTATTCATGACATCCGAAATTACGGGCTCAACCACCGATAAAGCTTCCGCAAAGTCTCTCTGGCCAACACTAGTGAACAGATTGGTGAAAAAACCATACATATGATGATTAACCTCAGCGTCTGAAGAAAGCCAAGTCCCATCCTCTGTTTGAAGTTGAAGAATCTGATTCCTCTGCCTTCGTTGAATCATAGATGCATGAAAAAAGTTTGTGTTCTTATCCCCAAAATTAAGCCACCGTATTCGGGATCGTTGGTGAAAGTACATTTCCTCCCTCGCAAGAAGCAGTTCCAGATCAGCTTTTATAGGCATCTGATTCCTCAAATTGTCATCCAAAAACGGTTGTGCTTGAAGAGTTTCCAATTCCGACCTTAGGCGAGAAATTTGGATTTGATTGTTACCAAAGTGTTCTTTACTCCATGCTTTAAGACTATCCCTGCACAGTTTAATCTTCTGGAGCAGTTGGTACATAGGGGACCCTATATGAGGTTCATTCCATTGGGTACGAATCACTTCTTCACAGAATGGGCTAGTGGACCACATTGTCTCAAACTTAAAAATCCTGGGAACCCTTTTAAGAGGAACACAACAATTAAGCACTACAGGGCAATGATCAGACCCAATGTGAAGCTCATGAAACACTTGGGCGCAAGGAAAGAGAGTTCTCCATTCTATATTCGCAACAGCCCGATCAAGTCTTTCTCGCACATTATGAACCCCTCTCTGATTATTTGACCAAGTGAAAGGGCAGCCCTTAAATTCCAAATCCAAAAGAGAGCAGTCAGATAACAATTCTAGGAAAAATTGAAGTTGGGTCATTCGGCATTCGGTTCCCCCTTCTTTCTCCCCAATCAGACCAATCTCATTAAAATCACCAATGCAAACCCAAGGATAGTTGTTAGCTAGAGCTTGCTGTTTAAACTGAACCCAGAAGTTTCTGCGGAGTGACCTTTGCGGGGGAGCATACACAAACGAGATTGCCCAAGAAGATGAAAAATTAGAAGTAGAAATGACTGCTCTAATCATGTTCCTCGATTTGTGCCTAACATCCAGCTGAAAATCATCCATCCACCATAGAGCTAACCCCCCTGAAAGACCTTCCGGTTCGACATAACAATGATTTGTGAAGTGGAGGCGTCTCCGAATCCTCTCCAGTAACACAGATTTATTCTTAGTTTCCATTAGAAAGACCACTTTGGGACGATGAGTTGATACCAACCCTCGGAGGATCTGGACTGTCAGCGGTCGCCCCAACCCCTGACAGTTCCAGCTCAAAATCAACATGAGGATTGGGGCTATTTAGGGCCAGCCGCCAAAGCCCATTCACCCACATCATCAGCATTATCAAGAGGATATGTACAGGGAACTTGTGAACAACATTCATCAGCCGCTGGGGAAGAATGGGCTGTCAACTGGGATGGAAAAGAAGACTCTGCTGTGACCACTTTTACTTCATATAAGTCACCTTGTAACCCTTTCTTGGCTTTACCTGTACCCCTCTTGCCCCGACCTCTAACAAGAGATGAATTCTGAGCACGAAAAGATAAAGAAGAAAGAGACACAGAGAGAGCCCCAGTTGGACATGCTTCAATGGAAACCTCAGAGCCTTTGAGCAATTTAGGCAATCTACCCAAACAATCAATCTCCTCGTGGGCCTTACGTTTTAAAGTCAGGCTAGTAAAGACAGTAGCCATACACTCATCAATCACTATAGTCTTCAAATCAGTACTGGTTGGGCTTGAGGAAGGACTAAGCTCTTCAATCCCAATTGGGCTGGAGCTGGTGTGAATCAAGGCGGGCTTTTGGGCTGGGCATAGTGGAAGCTCAACTGGCTCGGTAACAAAATAATGGGGCCCACTAGGGCCCTTGGGCTCACCCAGGCTATTACTTGCTTCTTTTGGGGGAGGTTCCTTCAGACCAGGCCCAGAAGGAATAGGACTGTCATTACCAATAGGAGAATGTGCATCTGTATTCTGCTTAGCATGCCCTTGAGCATCCGAAATGTCCAAATTCTTGAGCACCTCTCTAGTGTCCTTCTCACGCCCCCACTTCTCCACGATCTCCACACTAGTACCAGGGACATGCTCTGTCAATGGTACAGGTTTACCACGTACGCGACCTGCACCAAACTGGCCAGCCTCTTCCTTACCACCTTCTAAATCACGCGCCACCGTAGATGCCCTCGGAGTGGACATCCCAGCAGGTTGTTCTCTAAATCGATTCAACAGAGGTCGGAGCCTAAGATCCATCTCATCCACACGTTGTTTGCAGTAGTCCACCGGTAGTCCTGTGTTCCGGGCTATACCAGTCCGCAATTCCGGCCCATACCCAGACCTCATGCCTTCCTCTCGAGTGACAAATTTGCAAGCCTTCCTATCATGGCCTATTCTCCCACAATCAAAACAAAAATCAGATAACTTTTCAATCTTGAAAAAAATCCAGGGGTTGGAGGAGACCCTGTGAAGAGAATCATTATGTTGGAGGAAAAAACCACGGGGGAGGGGTTTGGAGATATCGAGTTCTACACGGATTCGGAGAAAATTTCGATAGAGCAACAGACCTTCACAGTGTGCTTCTACCCGAATAAGGCGGCCAATCCGGTTACCAATCAACTCCCCATTAGCCTTGGTCAGTTTCTCGGGTGGGAGGCCATGAACTTGAACCCAGAAAGGGCTCCACAGAAATTCCAAATCAGTAACCGGAGTTCCTTTCCGCAAGGGTTGGAGAATCATCAGGTTGCCCATGATAGACCACGGTGCCTCTTGAAGCACCCACTGTCGATCCTCTGCATCCTCGAAAGTGAAGAGGAATAGATGTGTAACGACCCAGAAATCCTTTCCTCCGCTCGAGCGGAGGAGTGGCCGCTCGAGCGGACTTTTGGGGTTTCCAGCAATTTTTCAGACGGCCTGAGATTCTGGGAGTTGTGGTTCTCCGCTCGAGCGGGGGAGTTTACGCTCGAGCGGACGACTTTGTTGGTCTGCGCGCTCGAGCGCAAGGTTGGGCGCTCGAGCGGGTCGCCTGGGTAAGTTTGATTCTGAAGCATGTGGACTCATTTTTGATGTTCTTCTTAATGTATTTGAAATGTCCTTACCTTATTTTGGGATATTAATTGAGATGATAAGATGATGGTAAAGTAAGATGGGACTAAAAACTTTAATTGGAATAATTCGTTTACGACCAACCGTCACTCATTTGCCCTTTTCTTTTTCTCCACTTTGAATATGGATGTGAGGTTAGAACCATTGGAAAGCTTATTTCCGGGGCTTCAATTTGAACACAAGAACGACCTAAAACGGAGTCCGGATGGGAGAGTTACACCTATTTGAAGTTTTGGAATCTGTGCTGGAACAGGTCCGCTCGAGCGGGAATATGGACGCTCGAGCGGGAATTACGGGACAGCAGCTCTAAAAACGGGATTTTGAGATCTTTTTCCACATTTTCTTTCCCCTCTCTTCTTTTCTCTTCTTCTAAGTCTGAAACCCTCCGAAACCCTAGCCTCAAACCCTTGATTCCCTCTATTTTGAACAACAATCCACCATGGTTTGGACATCAAGGATGAAGAATAAGAAAAGATCAATGCTTTTAACCGATTAGAACATGGATTTGCGAAGGTTTCTTCTCAAGCTTGCTCCTTTGTTGATTCTTGAGGTAAGGGTTCTAATATTCTTCAAGATTTACATTAAGAGCTAGAGTGGTAGTAGTTCCATTGTATTAATGTATAAATTGCATTTTTGGAGCAAATAGAGTAACTTATAAGATTTGGGAATTTCGGATTTGAAGCATGGAGGGGCCAATTGATGGGTTTAAATGATGAATTATGAATCCTAGATGTTTAATCAATGGAAAAATTAGAATATAAAGTGTTGGGTTAATAAGTTAATTATTTCTTGAAATTTCAATATTTTCTTGGAACCCTAGGTTGATTAAGGATGATAACCAAAGAGTTGGTCCAAATCGAAAGTAGAATAATGAAATTGGGATATTGAATTAGGTATATACAAGTTTAATTGGAATTTAGTGATACTTGGAAATTATGTTTAAAATTTACGAATGAACTTTGTTTGAGTATTGTGAATTATGTTTTAATGAGAAAGGAAATTGGGAAGAAAGGTTTGTTGATAATGTGGATGAGGTAAACTTGGCTTTGGAATGTTGAATTGGGCCTTAGCAATTTAAATAGAATTATGTGGAATTATATTTGGTGGTATTGAGTTAAATAACGCTAAATAGTGTGGATTATATTAATTGGAGATGATTATGTGAGGTTATGTTGATTATGTTGGGTTGTGTTAAATGTTGTTGAATTGACTTGTGTAGGGTTAACTACAGGGGCGGACCTAGCATCTAACCACTGTGAGTAATAGTACGAAGATATATATTTTATTTATCATTGACAATTATTATCACTAACGCTCTGTTTCTTGTAAGTGTTACACAAACATGTTACATGAGCATTATGATGATTGACAGTCAATGTGAACGTTGAAAGATTGGACTACATCGGTATGACTTTGGAATAACTCGGTTTTATTAATAACGAATAATAATTCTTTATTATCTATAGGTAAACTACATCGTTCTTAATGAATAAACGAAATTATGTTTATCTTTAAACCAAATATCTGTATGAAACTGAGAATATTCCATTGTGTTACACATGGACCCGAAGTCGTTGAGAATCTATGATACGCATGTAAATGTTTAACATTATTACGAGACTCACGTTAGAATGTGGGTTATTCTGTCCTTATTAAGCAGAACGGTATTTTAAGAAAACTGAAGTTATTTCTATTACTGTTTCGGTTGTGCTATGCTATAACATGATATTAACTTCTGTTTGATTCAATGTATGTTTTGTGACATAATGTTCGTTAATAACATTCTGATTTCCGTCAGTTACAATATTAGCATATGTGTTGATTGGAACTCAATGAGAATGAAATGTTGAAAAGATACACGTACATAGTAGTATGTTCTGGGCCGCAAGGCTGTTCTGGGCCGAAAGGCTATTCTGTTATTTCTGGGCTGATAAGCTGCTCTGTTACGGAAACTAGACCCATGTGTGTTTGAGACATCTTTACAGAATGTAGTTAATCATATACTTCTGCAGTTATATACTTTATTGTTTGAGTTGAACATTACATGATTTACGTACTATTATTCACTGAGCTTGACTCACTTTATTTTATGTCTGTTTCTGTAGGCACTCAACCTGGGGGTCAACCTTAACCTGTGGCTTCCGTTACCAGTTGCCAAGCCTTGAGTATCTAGATTCTTAGGCGTTGACCGTTCAAGTTATGGAGTTTTGCTAAGTTTTAATTTGTACCCTAAGTGTTTATTAAGCTTGATGTATATGTATATGTATTTAGCTATCTCCAGATATACGTCAATGTATATTTATCTGCATTATGTTCTGTCTGTGATCCTGGCATAGTAGTGGTAGCTCAATGGATATTATTTTATACTATTATATGATATTAAATGCTTCCGTTCAGGCCCCATAGATAATATTTAACAGGTTTGGTGTCCATTTCGAATGGGTCATGCCCAAATTTTTAGGGGCGGATTTGGGGCGTGACAGGTGGTATCAGAGCACGAGTTGCTATCTCACACACGGATCCATTGAGCTGTAGGATGTCTAGAAAAGACTTAGGCTTCATGCATGACATCCTTAGTGCATATGAAAAGACTGATAGCAACGTTAAGAGTAATTTGTGTACGTTAACGATTATGAGCCATGTCTATTATACCTCTCATGTCTATTATACGAAATGATTGATTTTTGAAAAGCCTATTTTGATGACATTATGGTTGTTCCGCTATGATACTCGTTTTGCTTATGATATGACATGATGAGACTTATTGACTTCTGGTGTGGAGCAAAGTGCTGTACGGAACTAAGTGCTACACTTTAGTGGGAGCCACCTCTAGAATCCGTACGAGCCACCTCTTGAGTCCATACACACTTCTGTATATTTCTGATATATCTGTGCCGAAAGGCTATCTGGGCTGAAAGGCCAATCTGATAATTCTGGGCCAACATGCCAATCTGTTAAAATGGTATAAGTAATTGTGGCACCCTTAATTCCTATGGCCCTCGCCCGGGGGTAACAATACCGTGGCCTATGGCCCTCGCCCGGGGGTAACAATACCGTGGCTATTGGTATCAATTTTGTGGTCTTCGGACCTACCTGTTGTGGTCTTTGGACCTATGTTGTGGTCTTGGACCTACCTGTTGTGGTCTTCGGACCTACCTGTTGTGGTCTTCGGACCTACCTGTTGTGGTCTTCGGACCTACCTGATCTGATAGTTAGCCATATATGATCTTATGCAAAATTTAAATATGAATATGATTATGAGCATATATCTGAATCTGTTTCAGTTGTCATAAATTGCTTAAACACTAAGTATGAAAGATTTAGTTATGATATAGTGATGTCTTTCTTGTTATGGTATTGTTTGGACCTATGATTTAAAAAGGTATTGTGATATGTATTTTGATAAGTTGTGTTTTGGATAATAGTTGGACCCATGTAAGAAGTGACTTATTCTATTCTGTTAAGTGCACGATAATGACATGATATGACAAGCACTGTTTCATTTTCTGATACGTTATGTTAAGAATTAAGGAATGATGATCCATGTATGTAAAAGTATTAAGGGCCCTTGCCCGGGGGTAAAAATACCGTGGTATAAGTATGTTACAAGATATCTCTTGCCACCGACGGTCTTGTACGGGTGGATTATGATCAAGTATAAGTTTTGATTTTTGTTTCTGATTCAAGTATAACTAAGAATCTGTACGAATATGCTTCTATTTATCTGTTCAGTTTATGCTATGTCATAACATGATGTGGATTGATAGTGTCGAATGAGTTCAGTTTACGTGTAATTGGGATTTGGTTGTGAAATCTGTGATTTGTGATATATGAGGGTGGTAAAAAAAAAAAAAAAAAAAAAAAAAAGAAAAAGAAAAATTGCAGCTGTTGACTACTTCGAAGTCAACCTAAATGATCAGTAAGTAGCTAAGCTACTGCAGGAATTCAAATTCTGTTTTTGTATATTAAGTGACTTAAGATTGAGAAACTCATTTCTGTGAACTATTTTATGTAACTATGCAAATGTTAGAGGTTGTGACATTGTTCTATATCACCTATATGGAAGTTATGATGTGAACTGTTTTGCACGATCTCGTGGATTCTGGTGGAAATAAAGGACATGGAAATATTCCATTTTGTTAAGGACATTTACCTTCTCTTACATGTTTAGACAACTTTGGACAATATTCACTACATGATTACAAATTGATTGACTACCACATTGAATTAATATTAAGAATTCTGAACCGGGATGTCACGAAATCAAATTGCTCCTTTGTTATACTATTGCGTAAGTTGTTGCTTTTATAGACTCTGGAAAGATGTGATTTTTTTTTATGGTTACTGTATACGTAATAAGAGTTATAATTATATGAATGAACTTGGTAGAATCTACGTACGAGGACTAACTGGAAGCTCTATGTTTGTTAACTAACCGGGCCAAATGATTGGTCTCTATTTTCTGCTCGACCGTTTGTTGATCCACTATAATTATAAGTTGTAAAGACGAAACCATGTGAGTGACGTTGTCTCTGCCAGTGAGAAACGGAAGAATTGTTTGAATAGGGAAAGGGGAACCAAATGAATTTGTGCTATAACAAGAAAAGCGCTAGTAAAGGAAAATGTTATACCTTACGATTATGAATGATTAGTCAAGTATGATGTTGAATTCAATATGACGGCATGATCAGGTGTCTATAATGGGGATTTTTCTTCCCACCATTCAGATTTCGTCAAGAAGTAGAGAATGTGATTTAAAACCTATGTAATGCTATGATCTTAGTATATTTTCGTAAATGGAAGTTGTGGTACCTCTTAGGCAGAACCTTATTTGGTAAGTTCTGAAATCTGATCCAATGATGCATAATCGGATTTAAGTCTAACCATGTAATTAAGTTACTTGGGAACTACGTAAAGGTCAGGGACCACCAAGTAAACTGCATTAGAAGATAAGTTCGAACATGTACTCTCTAATTAAAATTATGTATGGAACTATTACAGATGGGCTGACTTAGTTAGAGACTTTGTGGAGGGTACTTTCATTACGAGTGAACTTAATGCATGCTGTGGGAACTCATTTCGCATAATTGAATAAGAAATTTGAAACCTTAAAGGGTTAATTATCTGAAATTGATTATGTATCTGTGACCAGCATAATTCTTATGTAATCTTAAGTATGTTTACGAGATTTCCATTTTGGAATGCTTAAACGATTGGATTGTATCCCATATGTTTTAGGTATGACCATCTATATATATATCCAAGTCTTCTTACGCCTAGAAAGAAATAAGGATTGAAAAGAAAAGAAGTAAATGAGAAAGTGAAAAGGGTGTATAGATTTTAAAGTTTAAGGTATGTTGAGCTTTTGATTGACCTCTCTTGAAGTTGAGTAGGAGCCTCTATGTGAGTGTCTTTAAGGGGTAATTGTATGATGGTCCTCACTATTCTATGTTTTTAGTGTCAATGAAACAAAGAGTTGGTGATGCCACTAATTGAAGTGCAATTGAATTTTGGTGATGGACCGTATAATGTGAATTGTCTTTGAAATTGAGAAGTTGTTATGGGCCTTGGGATTATAATTGGTTAGTGTTGTTCCTTGGCCGTTGAAATTTTGATGCGTATATGTTGATCGAAAGTATTTGTGATCCTTTTCTATCCCAAGTGTGGATCTAGTTTTGGAACATTACAGGGTGTGTTTCTGTATATGTTTGACCTATTTTCTATTTGGTTTTCTCAAATTTCGAGGACGAAATTTTTGTAAGGAGGGAAGGATGTAACGACCCAGAAATCCTTTCCTCCGCTCGAGCGGAGGAGTGGCCGCTCGAGCGGACTTTTGGGGTTTCCAGCAATTTTTCAGACGGCCTGAGATTCTGGGAGTTGTGGTTCTCCGCTCGAGCGGGGGAGTTTACGCTCGAGCGGACGACTTTGTTGGTCTGCGCGCTCGAGCGCAAGGTTGGGCGCTCGAGCGGGTCGCCTGGGTAAGTTTGATTCTGAAGCATGTGGACTCATTTTTGATGTTCTTCTTAATGTATTTGAAATGTCCTTACCTTATTTTGGGATATTAATTGAGATGATAAGATGATGGTAAAGTAAGATGGGACTAAAAACTTTAATTGGAATAATTCGTTTACGACCAACCGTCACTCATTTGCCCTTTTCTTTTTCTCCACTTTGAATATGGATGTGAGGTTAGAACCATTGGAAAGCTTATTTCCGGGGCTTCAATTTGAACACAAGAACGACCTAAAACGGAGTCCGGATGGGAGAGTTACACCTATTTGAAGTTTTGGAATCTGTGCTGGAACAGGTCCGCTCGAGCGGGAATATGGACGCTCGAGCGGGAATTACGGGACAGCAGCTCTAAAAACGGGATTTTGAGATCTTTTTCCACATTTTCTTTCCCCTCTCTTCTTTTCTCTTCTTCTAAGTCTGAAACCCTCCGAAACCCTAGCCTCAAACCCTTGATTCCCTCTATTTTGAACAACAATCCACCATGGTTTGGACATCAAGGATGAAGAATAAGAAAAGATCAATGCTTTTAACCGATTAGAACATGGATTTGCGAAGGTTTCTTCTCAAGCTTGCTCCTTTGTTGATTCTTGAGGTAAGGGTTCTAATATTCTTCAAGATTTACATTAAGAGCTAGAGTGGTAGTAGTTCCATTGTATTAATGTATAAATTGCATTTTTGGAGCAAATAGAGTAACTTATAAGATTTGGGAATTTCGGATTTGAAGCATGGAGGGGCCAATTGATGGGTTTAAATGATGAATTATGAATCCTAGATGTTTAATCAATGGAAAAATTAGAATATAAAGTGTTGGGTTAATAAGTTAATTATTTCTTGAAATTTCAATATTTTCTTGGAACCCTAGGTTGATTAAGGATGATAACCAAAGAGTTGGTCCAAATCGAAAGTAGAATAATGAAATTGGGATATTGAATTAGGTATATACAAGTTTAATTGGAATTTAGTGATACTTGGAAATTATGTTTAAAATTTACGAATGAACTTTGTTTGAGTATTGTGAATTATGTTTTAATGAGAAAGGAAATTGGGAAGAAAGGTTTGTTGATAATGTGGATGAGGTAAACTTGGCTTTGGAATGTTGAATTGGGCCTTAGCAATTTAAATAGAATTATGTGGAATTATATTTGGTGGTATTGAGTTAAATAACGCTAAATAGTGTGGATTATATTAATTGGAGATGATTATGTGAGGTTATGTTGATTATGTTGGGTTGTGTTAAATGTTGTTGAATTGACTTGTGTAGGGTTAACTACAGGGGCGGACCTAGCATCTAACCACTGTGAGTAATAGTACGAAGATATATATTTTATTTATCATTGACAATTATTATCACTAACGCTCTGTTTCTTGTAAGTGTTACACAAACATGTTACATGAGCATTATGATGATTGACAGTCAATGTGAACGTTGAAAGATTGGACTACATCGGTATGACTTTGGAATAACTCGGTTTTATTAATAACGAATAATAATTCTTTATTATCTATAGGTAAACTACATCGTTCTTAATGAATAAACGAAATTATGTTTATCTTTAAACCAAATATCTGTATGAAACTGAGAATATTCCATTGTGTTACACATGGACCCGAAGTCGTTGAGAATCTATGATACGCATGTAAATGTTTAACATTATTACGAGACTCACGTTAGAATGTGGGTTATTCTGTCCTTATTAAGCAGAACGGTATTTTAAGAAAACTGAAGTTATTTCTATTACTGTTTCGGTTGTGCTATGCTATAACATGATATTAACTTCTGTTTGATTCAATGTATGTTTTGTGACATAATGTTCGTTAATAACATTCTGATTTCCGTCAGTTACAATATTAGCATATGTGTTGATTGGAACTCAATGAGAATGAAATGTTGAAAAGATACACGTACATAGTAGTATGTTCTGGGCCGCAAGGCTGTTCTGGGCCGAAAGGCTATTCTGTTATTTCTGGGCTGATAAGCTGCTCTGTTACGGAAACTAGACCCATGTGTGTTTGAGACATCTTTACAGAATGTAGTTAATCATATACTTCTGCAGTTATATACTTTATTGTTTGAGTTGAACATTACATGATTTACGTACTATTATTCACTGAGCTTGACTCACTTTATTTTATGTCTGTTTCTGTAGGCACTCAACCTGGGGGTCAACCTTAACCTGTGGCTTCCGTTACCAGTTGCCAAGCCTTGAGTATCTAGATTCTTAGGCGTTGACCGTTCAAGTTATGGAGTTTTGCTAAGTTTTAATTTGTACCCTAAGTGTTTATTAAGCTTGATGTATATGTATATGTATTTAGCTATCTCCAGATATACGTCAATGTATATTTATCTGCATTATGTTCTGTCTGTGATCCTGGCATAGTAGTGGTAGCTCAATGGATATTATTTTTATACTATTATATGATATTAAATGCTTCCGTTCAGGCCCCATAGATAATATTTAACAGGTTTGGTGTCCATTTCGAATGGGTCATGCCCAAATTTTTAGGGGCGGATTTGGGGCGTGACAGATTGTCATTCCACGGTGTGATTGAAAAGGAGGCTCTCGTCTTCCAAGCTCCTTTGACGATGGACGAGACGGCTGGGATGTTGAGCTGCTTGGGAGCGAGAATCTTCCCTATCAGGCAACGGTGAGACACCACATTACTATAGCCATCTCCATCTTCAAGTGTAATGAACTCCAGTCCTGGGGCAGAGTTTGACGTACCCATCTTCGCAACTTAAAAACAGAGGACCCAATACCGTAAGGTGGAAATGAAGGGAAATATGGTGGAAGGAGAAAACAGAAGGGAGGAAAGAGGTGGAGAGAGTAGACAACAAATCCAACCACAGAATCAGTCGAAGCACCGTAAAGGGGACTCCGAACGAGAGAAGAAATAGAAAGGAAAGATGTACAGAAGACAGTGGGAAAACCCAGAGAGAAAAACTAGGATAAAGACCTAGAAAACCTACCTATGGTAGAGAGCCTCCCATTCTAGAGAGAGAGTAATCTAATGTGCAATCCCACGTAGATATGTTAACTTCAAGTTTTAACATTAAAAGCAGGATCATATTGCACAGATTTTAAAAGACAAATTATATTAGCAGTTTCTGTATTTTACTTCTTGTGTCATTTTAGTCCATACACTTTTAATTTACTTAATTTGACCCTTGATTTTAGATTTCACATCAATTTAGTCCAATTGATAATATCGTTAGTATTTTTTTTTATTTTAATTATTACTAAATTGGTTGAGGATAAATCACTAAATTGAATAAGTTTATAATTTTACCTTTAAAAATATGGCATATAACACTTATATACATATTTTTCATAAAAATATGTTAAGAGTTGTAATTAATTGGACTAAATTGAGGCAAAAGTCATAAATTTATGATCAAAATCAAACCAATTAAAATTAGAGATATAAAAATGGTATAAAAATCAAAATACAGAGATTACTATAATTTGCCCAATTATAAACTTCATGTGCAATGATCAGATGGAACTCCAAGAACCAACATATCAAGGCTCAAGAAGCAAAAAAATAAAAAATAAAAAAAATCCTACATTCTCAAACTTCATTCTTATCTCTCGTCAATGACTTTAACTCTTGAGGCAGCTTGAAGGGTCCCCTAACATTAAGCATCTCATAAACAGGCTTCATTCGCTTCGTCAGAACTACGCTCAGGACAGTGCCCATGGCATATACTCCAGCCAAAGCAGTGAAGGTAAGCCAAAAGCAATTTGGACCCAAGCAAGAAGTACCGTGCTGCTTCGCTGCCTCGTTATCATATATGAACCCTGCAAGTACACCAGAGGAAAGGAGAGCACCGAGAGGGAATATCGCCTAGAGACATGAAATTGAAGATTATTTATTTATTTTCTTAAAGCCAAATATCGCATGCAAGAATGGTCTAATTTTATTTATAATCTTCTAGTTCAGAATTTCCCAATTTCTCTTGAAGTCATGCTGTAATTTTATGCATGTATAATCTTTCGGAAACTACTTTCAAGGCGGATTATAGACACTAAAATAGCCTAGAAAAAAATGAATGACGTGTGATTATAAAAATGGATAATTTATTATTTTGAAGATAAATGTGATATGATTATGTGTTTATAGTTATCCAATCAATCTAATTTATTGTAAGAATGATACGTGTCTTCGGATCATCAATGCAGGTCGGTGATTGACCCACTGAGACCCAACATCACAGTCCAATAGTGTTGGCTTTTTGGCTTTCGAAGGTTAATAATGTAATTTTAAGCGTGCCAGTAAGGATCAATTAGTTCTTGCAGAATATTAATTGCCAACAAATTATCAGACGATTGTGTTATAGTTCCCTCAGCCTCAATGAAGAGGACTTTCACTAGTGGCTTGTTTAGGAGAATTTAGTAAATAAAAAGTGAAGAATAATTTCAGAATCTGAATTTCATTAAGTAAAATGAAAACTTACAATGATTTGACCTAGCCTCGTAGAGGTTTATAGCAACAAGCTATTTGAAACTACTCCTAGGAAATGAAGTGCAGTACAAGAATTGAAGTGCAGAAATGTAAAGAACTGGAAAAACTGGAAGGAAAAACGAAGTAAATAAACTGGTTTTTTTATTGGAGTCTGGGGGCTTTCATTCTGGTCTGCTATTTATACTCTTCAATGAAAACCGTCGAAGTGGGCTTCCAACCGTCGAAATGTCCTCCCATGATTGCTGAATATGCTCTCTCACAGTCAGTCCCACTATGCCACTTTTGCAGTTAGGCTTCCCTCCTGATTTTGAATTTAAACTTCATGAGTAACCGTTAGGCTACATCATCTTGTATCTCTCGATTGTTCCAGTGCTACACAGATCCATTATTACCAATACGAACTACTATGTGTCTAACTTTGGTTGGCAACTTGTATTAATCCCCCAAACTGCCCTTTCCATGCTACATGTTAAATTGTGATTGGCTTTTACAAATTATACAACCAACATTACCCCCTACACTAATATACTCAATACTTGGTGATATTGGTGAACTAGTGCAATCCACCCACGTTCTAAGATGTGCATGGACTCTATGTATTCTGGTAGTATAACCGCTTTTTAAATAATGAAGTAGTGAACTTCATTAAATCCTAGTATCTTGCGCTTCCATTCTTTGAGTAGATGAAAAGACTGGTGCATCCCCAATGGCCGATCACACATTCTCTTACATTGATCGAGCATATGAGGAGTCTTTGGAAGATGATTGCAGGCCTCGAAAGAACCTTAATGCATTTATTGGTTACACCTATCCACTTTCATTTATACAAGTCATGGAAGCTTTTGCAAATTACCAATCTTTAAACCAAAAATCTGTCAACTACAAACCCTTGGACCAAGCATTTGCAAAAATAGATATTGGAAGCTCCTCTTCTGTCCCACCACTCTCTACATGTGACACAACTGCTTCTTCTTTCTCCAAGTCTACTGGCTGGGGAAGTTGGCCAGAACTTGATGAACCCAAACTAAGAGAGCGAATTCACCATTGATTTTGAATTCAATGATCATCTGTCTATCCCTCATTCTACTCGGAGCTCAGTGGTTTACCCTTATGTACCCATTGATCACCGACGCAGTCTGGATGACAACTTACTTGTGGCATGGTATACGTCTTCCATGCCAGTGAAGATAGTACGAGCAACTCCTCATCCACATAAAGCGCAGGGATATAATCCGTCATTCTTGGCTAAGAAGGCAAAACTTTGCTCTTCTGACTGGCTCGAATGCGTGAATAACCCCCAGTTCCCCTCTTTCTTTGGGATGGACCCCTCTACACCTCCTTTTCCTTAGAATCTTCATTGGATGGAGGAACTGAAATTTACACTTTTTGAGAATCAGTTTCTTCCTTCCTACCAACCTCCATCTCTTTCCACCACATTTGAGCGATACCAAGCTCAACTTCTACTTGTTGCCTTCTCTTACTTGCCCTTCAATGTTCTTGGAGATGAGACTCCTCTCAAGAACTTCCGATGGGCCTGTGACATTATGACTCAGGGTCGTGTCCTCAACCCCATTGCCCAGGCAGAGCTTCAAGCTTTTTGGGATCAACTCCTACTCCTTCTTCACTGGTACCAAATTTCTTTGGCTACTAGTAACTCTTTGGACAAAATCTCGGCCAATCGAATTCAAACCCGGTACGAAGCAGAGAATCTCATTGAAGAATATAATGACTTCAAGCATAAAGATTCAGCGTACTGGGATGATTTAGATATGGACGAAATGGAACAAGGATTGAAGGAGATAGAATTCGAGATGAAAGCTGAATAGCTTTTTCATCAAATAAGAACACATCAGCTGCAGCAACCTAGCTTTGATAGGACAGAAGACAAAATAAAGAAGGAACATAAATTCATAGACCACTGCTGGGTCAAATTTAATGAATTTGTTACTTTTTCCATTACTTACTATTATGAAATCAAATTTGTGGCCAAGAAGGCTTTCTAATGTAATTACTTACATATCAATAAAACTAGGTTTTTTTTTTTGGCATGATCTGGTTTATGTTCCAATTGCATGCTTGTCACCATTTTATTCGCCCAATTCAAATAAAATTAGAGCTTCAAATTTACCAATTTTTTCCTTCGAAGCCTAATTTAAATATTTCTAATGGAATACTTGAAACCTGATTTGAATATCTCCAAAATATGGAGTACAATTGACAATCTTTGCCTTAGGTCTTCTCGTTCCAATCGCATGGTCAATATAATTTTAATAGCTTTGAATTGACCAACCTTTGTGTCAAAGTTACTTTTAAGTACTTCGAAGTACTTAGTAATAATGTTACTTTTAAAAAATGTTTGTTTTGACAGAGAATCCTGTAGACGTCACCGAACGTCCCGGGAGGGAATCCCGTTTTGTTCATTGGGCTCACTACAGTTCAGGACTCAATGTCACGGTCCTGTATCTAATCTCGCAGAGTGCAATGCAAGACCGATGAATCATCAAAGAGTCTAAATCCGGCAAATCATTTTTGAAAAATTGATTTTTAGAAAGAAGTGTCAAACATGGACTGCTTTGCCAGATACAGAGTCGCCACCTAAATATTTTATTTTGGGGGAATTTAGGGAACCCTGACTCGTGCCTAAGACCACGCGTCCGTCATCGCCAAAGTTGCCTCGGCTCGGGAACTTGGGTACGATTGGGGAAGGTCACTTTGTGAGCACCCCCGCTGGCCTGATCAAAGATCGGCCTCTACTAACCATGATATCGAGTTTTGAAAACATTATATGCTCTTATTCCGGTTTATTAGCCTAGAATTACTATGTGATGCGCGCAACATACAAGTATAGACTGGATCGCCTGGATTGGAATGAAACACCTCATGTTTGTTTTGAAAATGGTTTGCTACTCGCAAGTAGGCTAAAATGCGAATTTGCCACCCTCAGGTGGGCTTAGAAAACAAGATGATTTGCCACTCTCAAGTGGGCTTAAAACTCACAGTCAATGCATTATTCCAATTCAGATAATCCAACCTTCACCCACAGGCATTCAGGCAGGTATATCACATAAGCACATAGCCTTATGGTAAAGCATGCTATCATGGCAACACTCACACGCATGCAAGGATGCTAAAGCATAAAAACTTACTGAGTACTCCAAGCCCAAACAAAAACTTAGTTAGTGAACATGCATGAATCCTAATTATGCTGAAATGCTTAATGCAACACATACAAAAATGCAACCTAGATAGGCTCGGCTATTCTAAATATGGCATATGAAATGCAATAGATAACATGTATTCAACTTGGAATTGAAAACCATGCAGTTAGTATGATGCGCCGAGCCCGATGCATGCAATACAGATGAATGAATGCACGTATGCATAGCATAAGGTATGCTAACTTAAATATGCCCTAATACTAACCATTGAAAGCAGGTAAATAAAAGGGAGAAAGAAGTGGGGGTTGGAAAACATATACACACTCACACACACTTATTACACAATTGCCCTCGCTCGGAGGGTCCGAAAGAATAATACAGGCCAAATAATGAATCAACTATCCTAGCTAATTAATTATTACAAAACTTCTAATTAATTAACAAATTAATTACAAAAACAGCCTAAATATGAAACTAAAGAGACCACCGCAGCTCTGCCTCGGAATGCGTGGATGATGCATGCTCGACTTGCCTTGCTCGGAAACCCGTTACCATGCCACTGTTGCCTCTGTTTGCACTGTTCTGCACCTCTGAGGGATGTGAAAATTCTTGAGGCACCTCTGGACCATTCCCTGATCATTTTGGAATGCCACCGGCCAATGAGAAGCACCACCGACCGTGTAAATCTGATCATCGACCATAAATTGGGTCATCGGCTGGACTCTGATGGTCGGTCGACACTAAAAGTGGCCGGCCGGCCATTTATTCCTGCAGAATCCTGTTTTTGCTGCAGCAGTGGACAGACAGTGCATGGCAAGGAAATATCAAAGCAATGTATGCATGGCCACACTCCCTATCATGCTATGGACTCGAGGGAGTGTGGCCCTTGGTCCTCGGGCCACCAATCACGCATCTTGATGCATGATGGCTAAAGGCACCAAGTTTGCCAATCAATGTAAATGAATGCAACAAAACAAATGAATGCTTCACGCCCTATCATGTTGAGATCAAGGGCATCGGCAACCGAGGATTGAGACGTGTTTCGTCACTTTAAGTACGAACACATCTCATTCATCATGCTTGGTTTGACACCCCAAACCAAGCAAAATGTAATGCATGTATGTGATATGGTTCAAGTGTACAAAATGGCTCAAGTATGCAATATGAGTCTAGGTGAGCAAAGCATGCCAAATGCGATGCAAACTAAACATGCAAATGTGCAATGCGCCAAGCATGCAAGATGCAATGCAATGCAACATAACATGCAAACAATATGGCAATGCAATAGATGTACAATACTATGATGCAACCTATATAAGCAACTATGGAAAAAGGGTAGGCATGCAACAATGCACAAATGCATGACCTATGGACTTGTACTAAGATAGAGGAGCCTCAGCCACACCCCAAAACAGTGGCCAAAAGTGATGGAAATGATAGATAAATGCTCATGCAAACATGTACACCAATGGGCCTAAAGCTAAGGCACAAAAGGTAACTTTCAAGAACACTCAAAAGATGATGAACATGGACATTAGACCAACATGTTAAACTTTGAAAGTGTATAAAGGGTGATGCCAAATCAACCATGTTATGCAAGTAAGGCATGCAACAATGACCAAAACTTGAAGCCAACAAAGGGGTCCAAACCATAGCTATGTCAACCAAACCCCAAAGGACCAAAATAGCTTAAAACAGTCCTAAGGCACTCCAAAACAAGACTAAAGCATGCATAGATCATGGTTAAAACATGCTGAGAAATGGATGCAAAACAAAGGGGGATTTAAGGCCACAAAGAGGGCATTCTACTATAACTACCCCAACCACATATGGCATGGACTAATCAATGCAAAATAGAGTTTTAACATACAAAAAGGAGCCCCAAAACCCACTGATATGGCAGCCCAAAGCCTCAAACACATATGCATGCACAATGACTCATTTTAAGGCACAAAAGAGCATCTCTTCAAAGCATGGAAAGGATGATGAATGCAAGCATACAAGCATGGATTATGGACTGAAATAGCATGGAAAATGATTCCAAATCACTGAAACAACCCAACTAAAGCATGCTAATGACTCACACACTCAAGGCTCACAAGCCAAAATGCATGGTGGCTATACCAAACATGGCAAATATGATCAAATCAGTACCCAACAGACCTCAAGCATGATGAAATATGACCAAAAGCTTCATGAAGTCAAGCTAGAACATGCAAGCATGGAGGGGCAAATGCATGGCACATGTTATGACAATAAAGGGGTTACTAGACAAGTGTATGATGCATGTAATGGACCATCAATCCGACCAAAAACAGAGGTATAATGTGACCAAATAACACCCAAAAAACCTCTGAAATGGAGCTAAGTAAAGCTAAGCATGTATGCTATCCTTATGAGTCAAAAACATGAACAAATGAGACACAAAGGGAGAGGGGTGTCCCTCCCCTATACAAGACTTCAAGACTCCTTCACCACCACTGAAAATCCACTGGATTTCAGTGGTGAGAAGACCAATACACAAAAGGTTCCAAAGCTCAACAAAGAAGGCACAAAAAGGGGCCAAACAAGGCCTAAGAGGGGGAAGTCGACCCCAAACACCAAAATGACCTTAATGAAACATCTTAAATATCAAAAAATAGGACTTTTATCAGTTATACACAATGCTCAAAACAGCATGCAAAGTGGGTTAAAAGCTAGTGCAAGAATGGGGAATATAAAGTAATTATGCTCACCCTTGAAGAACACTTGAAGAACAGCAACCTCAGGCCCCTTTTCTGATCAAAACCAACTTAAAAGCTCTAAGAACAACCTCCCAACACCTCAATAACCCAAGTATGGTGTAATACTAGGTGCCTTAGTGCAAAACTAAGAACAAAACACCCTTTTAGGCCCCCTAACACACACAAATGAAGAGAGAGAGGGAGATATAGAGAGAGAAAGTTGTATATATCATATATCTCTGTTTTTACTGAACCTCTTCAAAGGAGAGGGAAGGCTCTCTTATATAGAGCAAGATAAAGACCTAAGCTTCTTAAAGAAGCTAAACAAAAGGGGTCAAAAGCTAACAAGCTACTCTCTACCCTCAGAAGCAAAAACCAACAAGTGTTTGGTCCAACCAAGCACAAGATAGTCAAGTCGAGAGATCCTGAGGCAAGGCGCGCAGCTGAGACCTTCGAGAACTCAAAACGAACACGAACATGAATGATCACCGAGCGTTCAAACGGTGACGTCCAAGTCTTGAGGACGGTCAAAAATGGGGTGTCTACAAATCCCAGAAGGAATTTTTCATGTTCAAGCAAGTCTTCTTGGATCTTGATCTCTTACTTGACTTAGTACTGGCTTTGCAACTTTGAAATCTAAAACATCAAATAAGAATCAAATTCCAGCTACAAAATACTTCAAAGTTCACTTCAAAGGATTTCATCTTTCTCAAAAAATCTAAGAGCAAGTCTCCAATCTCTTTGAAGTAGATTAAACCTGTATCCTTAAGAATAAAATGCGCTTCGAAGTCAACTTCCTGCTCTCGAAGCCTTGGTTGGTTATTTGACATCTGGTTTTGGAGCCAAATCTTGACTTCGAAGCCAAATATTTGTTTTCGAAGCCAATCTGATTGTTTGAGATACGTTTCCCGCCCAAACAATCACCCTTGAGAGAAACTTTTCATGTTGTGCTTTCAAGACTCCTACGAATTTTAAGTCAACGTCTGAAACTCATATGGGTTCCAAAATCAGCCAAACAATTTATCTCGGGTCGTTTTACCCATTTAGACAAATTGGGCATCTTTCATACAGAAAGGTTTGAAAACCCTTTCCCTTCACACTTTTAACTTACTTGCTCGCCCAAAAACACAAACCCTTCATTTCTATTGCTCTCTCTTCCGCTTTACTCTTTTCTCAGCTTCGTCTTCCGAAAACTCTTGTTAATGGCTTCTTCCTCCCTGAAAGTACCAATTGTGGAACGCGTGAGCCCATCTGTGGCTTTAAAGAGGTGTATCGACGAAGAGATATCCAAGCTTAGAGCTGGTGAACCGAGTACCATAGATAGTCGCCTCTTTATTCCTGGCCATAATAAACAACAAGAATACGTCTTAGGACCTATCTTCAGAGAAGTCCTAGCTCAACTTCCTGCTTTGTATCCTCGTCTAGAGGATCACTGTCTCCTCTATGAAAGGGGTTTTGATTGGGGAAGCTGGCGGATAAACCTCTCCCACCACTGCTGGCCCACATTGAGGGCTGAATGGGAGGAGTGGTATGATAGGGTTGTGCTTGCTAGAGAATGGGATCTGCAATAGCTCTGTATCCTTGATGCCCTTCGCTTTTCCAGGTTCATTATCCCTGAGGATTCTTTCTTGATTCCTGCAGCCCTCTATTTATGGAATTCAGCTTTTAATTTTTTTCTAGTTTCGGTGTGGTATGATGGCCCCCACCATTCTTGATATTTGCTATCTCTTAGGGCTCTCACTACTTGGTGCTCCCTTTACACCTGGTTACCCAGACCTTCCAGTCAACTTCACCATTCCACCCTTGAACTCTTCCTTCAATGATTTTGTAAAATTTGATAACAAGAGGTAGGTTCTGTAGGTGACCGAGATTCCTTTTCTTTCATTCTTTATTGGTTATGCAAATTTCTCTTTTGTACTTCATCTCAATGGATTATGCCTGAGTTTGCCCCACTTGCCAAGGCTCTTGCCTCGAAGAAGAGGATAGCCTTGGCTCCTTATGTTTTAGGCCATGTTTATAGGGCCTGTTCCCAATTTTGCGAGAAACCTCTGGATGTTAACCAAGAAGGCCCCCTCTGGGTATTACAACTCTGGCTCTTCGTATATTTCACTGGTCTACACTCCAAGTGCTTGAGATTTTGGTGCAAGAACCCACTACTTACAGAAAGAAATTTGCCAGGATTTCCTTATACCCCTCCAGCTTTGCCTATTATTTTAATTTCTTTCATCAACTCCCAATTTCTCCACTTCCTTCCTTCTTTTGTCTTTCTGAAACCAACATAGGACCAGCTTGGCTTAGGGCATTTTTGGCAGATAAGGAATGCACCAATTTGCTACACAAGGATATGTGGGCCTCTATCTTGTTGCCAAGGGAGCTTTTTATCGGTACTTTGAATCTTCGAGCCTACAAATGTATATCTGAAGTTTGCTGTCCTTCCCAATTTGACAGGCAATTTGGGCTTACTCAAGGAGTTCCTATCCCTCTTTGTAGCCTCTCTAATACCAATCTCACAGTCAAAGACCTGAAGGTACCCAAAACCAAATAGGAGGAAGCAACATTTAAATTGCTACAAGAGTTGAGTGAGTTTCAATTCATCCATTTTATCCCATATGACACAGCTTTGAAAAGATTTCAAAGTTGGTGGATGGCCAATATGGAAGTGCTTCTGGCAATTCCTCCCAAAGATCTACTAGTGGGACTAGGTGTGCCCTCTCAAGCCAAACCCAAAAAGACTGGAACCACTGTTACTGCCTCTACTGCCCATGTTATCCCAACTCTTATCCCTACCGCCACAGAGATTGCTCCTACTGCCTCTCCTCCTCCTCCTGGAGTCACCAGGGCTGCTTCGAAAAGAGGCATGCATTTCCATCTCTCTTTTCTCTTTCTTTATAATGCCTTGCTCATCTACTAATATCTTCCTTTTGATGTAGGAGCTTCACAAGTAGACTCTCCTCTAAGGACTCAAGCACTTAGCATTCTTAAAGACAAGCAACAACAACAAAAGAATAGAAAACTTGTGCTTGGTCCTAAAGAGGAGGAGGTTCTTGAAGAAACACCACTTAAGAGGAAGAAGAAAACAGTCTCCCTTTTTAATTTCAATGATGACCTTACTTATTAGGCAACCGCCAAGGCAGTAGAGAGAGAGAGAGAGCAATCCAAGGAATTGGTGGTTTTCTAGAGATATGAGAAAAGGAGACAACAGTAGATATTAAGGAATGAAACTACTACTGTTGACACACTCTAAAGGGAAACTACAAGGAGGCAACAAACTACCGAACATTATGCCCTTCGTAGTTCACCAACCATTACTACTTTCGAGGCTGGTAATTCCCTTTAGCTTCTCTAGTAATTCCCTTTTCTAAGTTTTCAGCAATAAAACTTACCATTACTTCTTATTTCTTGTCTTGCAGTAATAGTTACCCCACCTCATTCTTCGACAATAGCTTCTTCAGTCTTATCTGAAGTTGAAAGACAATTAAAACCAACCTCAAAAAGGAGAGAGAAAATCAACACTAAAGTGCCCTTAAGTGTAGAGCTCATCCAGACAATACTTCCACTTCCTGGCTCTACACTTTCCATACCTTTTTTGAGGCAAGGCATTCCTATATCTTTATCCTTGGGCTTAACTCCATATCTTCCTCATCTAACCTTTACCTCAGCCCAATTCACTCTTCCTACAATCCTGGTTGCTCCTTCATCACTTAAGAAGGCCCCAGTTGTCACATCATCAGTGATAGCTGGTGCTTCTAGAGAAGATACTGGTAGCTTACCAATATCTTTTTTGCTACCACCAACTAGCTCTAGCCCCTCTTCCCTTGATTTACTAGTGGCCAGGACTGTGGACACTACCAAAGACACTTTAACCTCTTCTCCTATCCCATAGCAACCACTTCTTCCAGACCTCTCTATCCCTCCAATGTCAATGGAAGAGATAGATATTTTTGAAGCCCGGTTGGCTAGCCTTTTTGACACACCTTCAACCACTCCAGCAGCTAGCAGTGAAACTGAGCCATTGGCCCTTGCTGACTCCCTCTTAGAAATTTTTGAGAGCTCTCCAATCATTAGCAGAGTTTCCTTGCCTCCATTAGATTTAGGCACTTGTTTGGAATTGCTGACATCATTTTCAAGGATCCCATTCGAAGCCTTACAAAGACCCGTGCTTAAAAATGATTTCCTTCAATGCTGCAAAGTCATTGCGTAATCCAACATGGCCATTTCAAGCCACTTGTCCCTGGCAGCATCTACCATAGATTTCTATGTCAACATTTGCCACATTGCTAATGTTGCAAAGGAGAGGCTATTGAAAGACAAATAATTTGTTTCCCATATACATGCTGAAGTATCTGAATTGAAGGGACAACATTCCTATACTTTTCAATTTCTTATTTAGCTCTTGAAGAAAAAGGCCCAATTAGAAGAAAAGTTAGCAATAGTTAACCTGACTTTGGATCGAACTGCTACAAAGCTGCGGATTACCAATCAAGGGCTAGTTGACCGTAAGCAAGACATGGCTACAGCCATTCAGTTGTTCCCATCCCTTAGGAGTAGAGAATCAATTATAAGGGAACAACTGAAGCATTGTACTGATTTTTGGGCCAATCTACGGCTACATGTTCTTAACTCTTTATGAAATGAAATCCTTATTTATTGTTTGAGTGTTTTCATGCTTCTCTTGTTTAGCATTTTCTACACTCCTTGTGTTTCCCACACAGTTGGATAATAAGTTTTTAAGTACCTGTCATTAATTTTCTTAGAATGCACATATCCATTCAGATTTCTCAAATGGTATGTTCCTCCAGGAAAGACTCTATGAATTTGATATGGTCCTTCCCAATTAGGTGACCATTTGCCAAACTTATGACTCTTAATTCCTACTGGAAGTATTGTCTTCCATACCAAATCACCTTCATCAAAGCTAATGTGCCTGATTTTCTTATTATAGTTTTTGACTGCCTTCTTCTTTTGGAAAAGAATACTATTTAATGCAAAAATTCTAGCTTGATCCATATTTTCTAATTCTAAGAACATGCTTTGGTGGTACTGCTCAGAAGCTAGCTGGTCCTCTTATTTCACCCTTAAGGACCTAATGTTAATCTCTACAGGCAACACTGCATCATACCCATATACCAAAGCATAAGGAGTGACTCCAGTACTTGATCTTGGAGAAGTCTTATAAGCCAATAATACATCCAACAACAAGTTATGCCAATCCCTAGGATTGTCTTCCACAACTCTCTGTTTTTCTTTTTTCAAGGACTTGTTGGATGACTTTGCCTGACCATTTGCTTGTGCATAATAATGGGTGGAATTAATAAGACTAATTCCAAATTCTGCTGTGAAAAATTTTACTATGTTTCCATCAAATACCATCCCATTATCTATAGTTATGGTCTGTGGGATGCCAAATCTGTGAATCAGATCTTTAGTAAATCCAATAACTTCAGTTTGATCTACAGCCTTATATGGTTTAGCTTCGACCCACTTAGTGAAGTAATCTGTGGCCACTAGGATGAAACAATGATGCTTCGAAGAGGGTGGATGTATTTTCGCTATCATATCCATGGCCCAACCTTTAAATGGCCAAGGCTTCACAACTACGTGCAGATCAATTATTGGTACATGTCTTATCATGCCATGCTTTTGGTATACCCGACAACCTCTAGCATACTCTATACAATCTTTAAGGATGGTTGGCCAATAGTAGGAATGCCTTCGAAGCAACTACCTCATCTTTACACCAGGCTAATGGGCACTACAAATGCCTTCATGGACTTCAGCCATGGCTGTCAATGCTTCCTCTGGCCCTAGACATTCCAATAACAACCCATCTGCTCCCCTTTTGTAAAGAACATTACCATACACTATATATTGCATAGATTGTAATTTAATCTTTTTGTTGGCCTTCGAAGATGGGCCAGTTAAGTACTGCATGATTGGATACCTCCAATCTTGATCCTGTAAGTCATTATAATTGACTTCTAACACCACATTCCTTTTAGCTAAAGGTGGTATTAATTTTTGATATGTTGCTTGACTTATGTTCGATTGAGTGTCATCCCTCCTTCTAAAATTTGAAGCCTTCTAAGCTACATCATTGGCTTTGTTATTCATGAACCTTGGGATGAAAGTCACATTTACTATCTGAAACTGAGAAAGCAACTGTAATGCGACAACATAATATAGTAACATGCTTGCACTTTGACATTTGAAAATTTCTCTCACTTGGTTAACTACCAATTGAGAATCTCCAAATATATCAACTGTGTGAGCTTGTAATCCAATAAGCATTTCCAGTCCCATTATTAAAGCTTCATATTCAGCTTGATTATTGGAACAAGTAGTTTCATCCACTCTGAAACTGTGTGTGGTTTCTACCCCTTGTGGTGATTTGATTATAACACCAATTCCAATCAAACCATTAGCTTTTGATCCATCAAACCACATCTGCCATGGCTCAACATTGATCATACCAAGATCCATTATCTCCTGGCTTTCCGTTTGACATGGATGATCTGCGCAGAAGTTAGCCAAAACTTATCCTTTTACTGCCTTTTGAAGGACATATTCTAGATGAAACTCTGACAAAGCTAATATCCATTTGCCAATTCTTTCTCTCAACATTGGTCTAGATAATATATATTTAACCAAGTCTGTGTTTGCAATTACCGAGACAACAATAGGCAAAAGATAATATCTTAATTTCATTGCTGCAAAGTACAATGCAAGACACAACTTTTCTATAGCTGAGTATTTACATTCAGAAGAATTTAAAAATCTATTAAGGTAATAAACTGCTTGCTCCTTGCCTTCTTCATTGTCCTGGGCTAGGAACACTCACAGTAAATCTTCTGCTGCAGCATTGTATAACTTCAAAGGCTTACCCCTCTTTAGTGGCATCAGCACTAGAGGCTTGGCCAAGTAAGCTTTAATTCCTTTGAAAGCAATTTGATGCTCTGCTGTCCACGCAAACTCCTCTTCATTTTTCAACTTTAATAAAGAAGAAAATACTTTAGTTTTCCCTACAGTGTTAGAAATAAATCTTCGAAGAAAATTAACCTGACCAAGGAACTTTTGTACTTCTTTCTTACTTGGTGGAAGCTTGGCCTCAATAATGGCTTTGGCTTTATTCTGATTAATATGTATTCCCTTCTTGTGTACTACATACCCCAAGAAGTTTCCAGCTGATACACCAAAAGCACATTTGAGAGGATTAAGCTTTAACTTGAACTTTCTCATTCTTTCGAAAGCTGCTACCAATTGAACCAATTGCTCCTCCATGGATTGGAATTTTACAACAATATCATCAATGTAACACTCTAGATATCCTCCAATAAGATCATGAAAGATAGTATTCATTGCCCTCTAATATGTTGCCCCAGCATTCTTTAGACCAAATGGCATTTTTACCCATTCGAAGGTGCCAATATTCCCAGGACACCTGGATGCTATCTTGTGGACATCCTCCTCTGCAATGCAGATCTGGTTATAACCAGAATGCCCATCCATCATAGACAAAATCATGTGCCCTCCTGAACTGTCTACTAATAGATCCATTATAGGCATGGGGCATTCATCTTTTGGAGTTGCCAAATTCACATTTCTAAAATTGATACATACCCTCATCTTGCCATTCTTTTTAACTATATGCACAATGTTTGACAACCATTCAACAAACCTGGCTGTTCTAATGAAGCCTGCTTTAAGGAGTCTAAGAATTTCCTCCATCACTTTCTGAACCACTTCAAGGCTCATCCGTCTTGATTTTTGTTTGTGTGGTTTGAAGTTAGGCTTTATACGAAGCTTATGTTCCATTACCTATACAAAATCCTGGCAGTTCATTATAAGACCATGCAAAACAATCCTTATATTTCTTTGGGTCTGCCAATAACTGGTTCCTGTCAAGAGAACTCAACCAAACACTGATATAAGTGGGTTGTTGTGTAGAACCTTTCCCTAAATTGACTTCTTCCAAGGGGTCTTGTACTTGAGCACTTACTAATGCTTCTCTTTTGACTTCTTTTGTCTTCGAAGCAACTTCTTTGCTTTATTCTGCTCCCACTTTCTCTGGTTCAACATCTTTGCCTTATTCCTCATAGACAAACTCTATTCATAAGGCTTCTTCTTCTTGTATTTCCTGGACTTTTGTTTTGATGTCCAATGCACAGTACTTATCAAGGGTCAAAAGCCTAACTTGTTGTTGCTCCTACTTACAGCCAACTACTATGGCTTCCCTCTCTTGTTCCTGAACCTTCTAGACTATTGATTTTATGTCCAACATTGAAAACTTAACTAAAGCCAAAGGTCTGGCTTCTTGGGTCTCATATTCTTTCCTACAACCAAGCATCATTATCATCTTTGATGATGAATTCTTCACCAGCACTCTTTTGCACTAAGTGCTTCAGGTGTACTACTTCTTCATCAGCCGTCACTTCAGCTAATCCATCAGGTTTTCTCAATATCCTGAGTGGTGTCACTCCTTCAGTATACAACTTGGCCTTTGCAAAGTCAGCACAAGCGATAAAGGGTTGAGGGTCTGCATCGATCTCCTCTGTCTCTCCATTGCATAGGGCCATCATTATCTTCTGATATAGAGAGGAAGGTACACATTTGTTGGTGTGGATCCAATCCCTGCCAAGTAAAGAATTATACTTGGCATTACTATCTATAACAAAGAATGTTGTCATGTAATCCTTGGTTCCCACACTCAGGTTGATGAGCAGAATACCCTGAGCCATCTTTTTATCCCCAGCGAAGCCAGCAATGGTCGTGTTGGTTGGGATTAATCTGGGGTTTCTTTTTCTTAATTTCTTTAAGGACTTCGAAAGCAAGTTCACTGCTGCCCCATTATCCACTAACACCATGTTTATTTGTATCCCATCGAAATAAGCCTTGATATGCAAGGGCTTAACGTGCTGTGTCATAGATGTTGTAGGATACTCGAAAGGATATGAGAGATTAATACTCACCTCCTCACTTTCATCTTTAGTCTCCATTGGTGTAGCCACTTCAGACTCATCTTGAATCATGCTAACCTGTGAATCTTCACTAGAAACTGGAATAGGGTCATCTTCATAACCTTTTTGGTCTCCATCTTCAGCCTAGAACTCTTGTGGCAATATATATACCATATTTACTGACACTGGAGGAAATTAGCCAAACTGAACTGCTAGCTGCACTTGTTTATTTTCCAAACTAACTTGTTCAGTTATTTCCGAATCATCCTCCATGCTGCACTCTGGTACCTCAGTACTGGTGACTTCTTTCGAATCAACTTGTTTGGGGTCTGCTCCTGTTGGCTTCTCAACCAAAAAGGTCTGTTCAGCCATGAAGGCTTCACACATCTCATCTTCAACCATTTCTTTCCTTTGGCCTAGTTCACCTTCTCCTTTTGTTTCACTGTCGCTTTCCATCAAGGCCTTTTCAAGACCTACTAAGCTAGATCTTTCCTTGGCTTTCAGTTCATTATGAACCTTAGCCAACTGCTCTCTGTTGACACTTCTTTTGTTCTGAGGAGCCAATTTTAGATTTTCTTTCTCCTCTATCTGGCCTTTTGACCAAGCCAATGAATAACTCTCATCGCTTTCCTTCAGATCCTTTTAGTATATGGTGTACCTTCTCTGGATCTTTTTCCTTTGAGACCTAGAGATTACTGGAACCATATCTGGTTCTTTCGTTTTTGGGTGCTTGAGTAATACCCAATTATTTGGAGCCACCAAGAAAGGTTTAATCATTCTACCATGGTCTCCAAAAACACTTCTCTGTGCAGGTATTTTCTTAGGCTTGTTCTGCATGACAAACCAGTTTGGCACCCCAGGTACCCATGAACTCACTAATTCAGTTGCTGAACTTGCTTTCCCAGTCTTTGAAACCACCTTCAAAGCTAACTTTTGAGGCCATTCACTAGCTTTGGCACCCTGTCTTGAGGCTAATTCAGGCCTTCTTTTAGGGTAATTGCTTTGTATCTTGTTCGAATTTGGCTTTGGAGGCCAATTACTAGCTCTGGTTCCTTGACTTGAGCCCAATTCAGGCCTTTTCATAGGATAATTGCCTTCCATCCTGTAGTAATTGGGTGGTCTGAACTCATGCAGAGGTCTCTTACCATTGGAATGTATTCCAGTGGCTGGTGGTCCAGCTAAGAATGGCTGTTGTCTGGGACTAGTTTGGTATGGCCTCTTGTTGTAGGTATTGGTTGACTTAAGGCGTCTTTGTACATCCTTGTAATACTGTTTCCCATCAATTGGGAGCCCCTTCAACCATTTGTAACTTAACCTGTATCTAAGACACATCTTTTGCATGACAGCTGCCTCAAGAGAGTCATCATCCAGCTCCTTCTCACTAGAGTCATCCTTTTGGTATGCAAAGCTCTGTCCATTTGCTGGTGAACTTCTGGTATCCTTCTTGAAAGCAGCTTGGTTGGCAATATACATTTGCACATTAACCTTCTTCAATTCCTTAAAGGATAGGTTTTGAAAATCTGGCATGCCAACATTGGCTGTAACTTCCCCAATCTTTGGGAATGGGTTAGTGTTAATTCCCATAGCTTTCTCTGCTTTTGCTGGGAACTTTAAACTCCCATTTCGAATCTGTTCTTGGATCCTGTCCCAAAAAAAATACAGTTTTTAGTTGAATGAGAACAAGAATTGTGCCATTTATAATACATTTTCCTTTTAAGTTCTTCTGGGGTAGAGATCTTAACTCTCTTTGGTAATTTTAAGAAATTTGCTACAAGCAAATGATAAAAAATGTTATCTGCTTTTGTTAAATCAAAAGAATACTTCCTCTGAAGGTCTTTCTTTTTAAATTGCTGGTCTATTATAGTGTCCTTATGAATTAATGCCTCACAGGTCATAGGCTCTTTCCCTACGATCTCTGCTTCATCAATTTCATAATTAGGGTCCCTATAATAAGTCTTATATGATGCATTACTTCGATCCGGTTCTTCCTCAAGTAAAGATTCATATCTAGACATTTTATAAGTTAATTCCACTAAGTCTCGAAACTCAGTTCAATCGAACTTCTTTCGAAGCCTAAACTCTAAACCATTTTGAGCCAATCTCATAAATTCAAGCTCTAGTAGAATGACCCTACACTTGTTTCGTGCTCTTTTGAATCTGGCAATAAATTGAGCGGCCTTCTCATTAGGCCTTTGGCTCAACCTTGCCAAATCTGCCATGGAAAACTTCAGGCTCTGTTTGGAAGAATTGGGCATGAAACGTCTTCTCAATTTGCTGCCAAGTTTGGATAGAACCAGGTTGTTCCTCACAGACTTCACTGGGGCTGGGTTTGGACTTCTCTTGGCTCACCTACAAACAAACGAATGAGCGTGAGCGATAGCCCAGTGAATAATATCAAGTAAAGAAGTTATACAAACGATATGTAGAACAACATGCTTCAAATGGCCTTGGGCCCAATTCATATTGCTATTTAACATATATACACAATTTAGGTCAAGGGACTACGATCCCGAACAAACTGGCCTTGGGCCCATTCAAACTTTCATTTGTGTCAAAACGGCCTCTGGCCCATTCATTCATGTCAAAACGGCCTCTGGCCCATCCATTCTTGTCAAAATGGCCTCTGGCCCATTTATTCATGTCAAAACGGCCTCTGGCCCATTCATTCTTGTCAAAATGGCCTCTGGCCCATTCATTCATGTCAAAACGGCCTCTGGTCCATTCATTCTTGTCAAAACGGCCTCTGGCCCATTCATTCATGTCAAAACGGCCTCTGGCCCATTCATTCATGTCAAAACGGCCTCTGACCCATTCAGTCATGTCAAAACGGCCTCTGGCCTATTCATTATTGTTATAACAAACATTTGTCCATAATTCAAACTGGCGAACTCATAAGGCTTATAAGGAAATAAGCAATTGGACAAATGACAAGTTTCAAATATCGATATTACTTATAGCGATCGGTTGGTTGGTTTGCCCTGGAGCTCGACCCTACACATTCCATGAACACAAAAGGGTCACAAACAATTCAATCCGTTCTAAATTCACATTTTCCTCTTTAGGCTTCATTCTTATCTCTTTAACTCAATTACAATGCTCAATGCATGCCTAAGAGTACTTAGAAGTGAAAGAGGATGGAAAACGAAACACAGAATGCATAAACAAAATTTCAGAAAACAGGGTCCCCGCTCGAACGGACCCATTAGGTCTGCAAAAGTGCTGGTTGTATCATTTTTATGCTCGAGCGTGAACTCGGACACTCGAGCGGAAGTTCATCCTACATAGCTCCCCGCTCGAGTGTGAACTTCCCCGCTCGAGCGGACACCATGCTTGCAAGAAAATACTAGGAGCTCGAAATCCCCGCTCGAGTGGCGGTTCCCCCATTCGAGCGGACATCAAAAATTCTGGGTTTTCCAGGATGGTTCTTGAGCTCGAATTCAACACTCTAACCAACATTTCTTGCATGCCATGGCTCCAATTTCACATATACATCTACTAACATGATACCAACACCAAATTACAACATAATGAAGTTCAATTCCTTGAATTACTTACATGCATGCCTCAAATTAACCCAAACTCATCACCAACACATCAAATTCAAACATGCAAAGCTCATACCTCCATGATCTACTCTTGCATGTGAGAAATATTCATTCATATCAACGTAATTGGTGAAGAGATGATCAAATACATGGATTTCAACCAAGATTCAACATAGATTATACACATTGTGTTCAAATATGGAATTTTTTTTTTTTTTGGGTGGGTAAGTCATAAATTAAAGACAAAAGTGTACACATTTACAAGGGGCATACCCCAGGTAATACAAAGAATCTCATGCTGCCCCCCCAAAGGAGGGGGGAAACTATTACAGATAAAAATAAATACAAAATAACTAATTAACACAACCCATAACAACAGGGTACCCAACAAATAAAGCATAAATAGATTTTAAAATTGCCCATATATTGTCCCAAGTAACCCCTACCATCCAGATAATAGATGGAAATTTGAGAAAAATATATGGGCAAATAATAAAAACAAAAGCTAACCAAGTCAGCTCATAACCCCTGGCAAGACAACAAAAGACTCGAATTTGAAGCACAATAAAATAATATCAAGACAAAACGTTGTGGCGGGCCCCATCACAGCAAAATCACAACCAAAACCATGTCCTGGTTTAAATCAAAACTATGGGTCAGTTGGCTACCCACGTAACATCTCTTCCCTATGTACTAGCATCATCAGCTCAACTTTCAACCACACCTGTACATTAGGCGGGAAGACTGAAGTGACCATTATCAAAACGCATAGACGAGGGGCAATGCGTGGGCTACAACCGTCTTCACCAAATTCCATGTACAGCGGCGCCGATACCAAAATCAGCTGGAGTAGCAGCGACGCCATACAGCCATAATAACGGCACCGGAAAATATACCACTGACAGAATGCGTGACCCACAACCACTGAGCGTGAGGCACACACCTCAGCCAAAACCATGCGACGACACTGATAGACCAGAAAGCCGTAGAAGCACCTGCAATATATCAACCCAAAAAGAATTGAAAACTAACGCCGGTGAACCTTTTGACTGATCCAATACCCAGCCATGTATATTGCAATGACACTGGAAGACTGGAAAGGTCGTAAAGCTGCCAGCAAAACCAAATCAAACCACCCAGCAAAACTCGCAAGGGGCACAACCGCCGCTTGCGATACAACCCAGATGCAGAATACGAGTCCACGGAGCAATACCAGTCATGGCGCCACTCACAAAGGACAAACCTCTCTCTCTCTAAAACAGTAAAGACTTAGAAAGAGAAGTTAACAACAAGATAGAGCTCAAAGCAGAGACCACACCATTGCTGGAAAATAATCCCGGACACAAACAGCCAGACCATCACCGCCAGTCAACAAAACCAAACAGTGACCATCATTACATGCGATTCTCTCTCTCCTACAAAACAAAGTTCGTATTCAGAGAAGCAAAGAACCATGAACCCAGCTTTTGGACCCATGAACCATAAAACCAGCACAGGGGTATCGAATCTGCAAAGAACTATAAACACCTGGTTGCCCAGAACACATTCTCCCTCAAGAGTGAGAGAGATACACAGAACCGTACTCCATGGGTAACAACGGAGGAAGCTTTCTCTCTCTAGAATCTAGAGAGAGAAGCTCTCAACCTAATCCCCTTGTACTTTACTCAAAAAATATGGAAATTCATAGTAATTTCTTACATGCATGCATCTATTGACTTTAAATTCAACAAATACCACTCAATTTCATTTCAATTCTTACTCTTGGTCATTAATCAACTTTGAATACACAAAATTACACATTAAACTCATGAATTCAAAACCAATTGCTTACCTAGAAGCTCAATCTTCCCAATCTATGGTTAATTCTTGAGTTTAACTTCAAGACTTCCAAGCTTCAAGACCAAAACATAAATTTTCTCCCCTCTCTCTCTCTCTCTCTAATTTCGGGTCTCTCCCCCTCTAGAGAGCTAAATCAGCCAAGAGATGAAACAAAGAGAGGAATTGAGTGTGTATTGCCCTTTTTATAAAAGTCCCACTAAATCAATTTATCAATATTAAATAATTGGGCACTAATTCATCAATTAAATCAATTAATTCTGATCTGAATCAATTTTCAATTAAATTTCACCGTAGGTTCTAAAAGTTATGCTAATCACAATGGCGTAATCAATTTCGGGTTCTGTGGCCGATAAGACCTTCAATTTAATTTCCAAAGCAGACAATCAAACGGATATTCCTACGGTGAACAGATAGAAATTCAAAACCACATATTTGCACATAATGGCACACAAAATCATATTAAACACATAATCATGCTCATATTAAGGACCAATTAACATATTACGGAACAGGGATATCACACAAGGAGTCGGGATGAAAGAGATATGCCTGTTTGAAGTCGGGCCAGAAACCAGTTTTTGCTTTCCAGCCACTAGTGAGGTTTGACGGCCATGTGTCGGCCACAAATGGAGTTTGATGGCCATGTGTTGGCCAAGAGTGACCCTTGTCGGCCACCAGTGGTGGCCGACCGGCCATGTGTGCAAAAATCAGATATTTTGTGCAGATCTTTTCCTCCAACTGTTTCACACTGCTCTAGCTGTCTCTAATTCAAATATGTTTGACCTGAGCTCTTGTATTTCTATATATAGAGGCCATTCTCTATTGTTTTCAAGGTTGGAATGTTTGGGAGCCTCTCTTTCTACAATCCCCTATCTCTACAATTCTCTCTCTCTAGATTTCTCTCTCTCTTGCCCTTTTGTGCATACAAGTAGAGATATACTTCTAGTTTGCCTATCAACCCTTAACCAAAGTTGCTTATCTTTGGCCTGAGGTTACTTGGGACCCTCTTTGAGCTCTAGAAGGTGGTCTTGGCTTGATTTGGTGCCTCATTTATGCCTAGTTTGTGCTTTGGCTCCAAGAGGTATATTACTTGCTTTGCTAGCTTGTTTTGCACACTTGCTTTGCCATCTTTTCAAACTATTTTTGGCCTAGTTTTCAACTGTAAAAACCTCTATTTTTATGATCTAAAAATGGTGGATTGAGGCTATTTTGTGTTAAGGGGTAGTCCACCCTTTTGCTTCTTAACTTGCTAAGCTTTTTGTGCTAATATTCACTACTTTCAAGCCAACTTTTTTTGGGCCTCTTAACCACTAAATCTCAGAGGTTTTTCAGTGGTAAAAACTTTGTTTTGAAGTCCAAAATTGGAGGGGTTAGCCTCCCCTTCTTGTGTCTTGTTTGCATGCCTAGTTAGCCTCACATGTTAGCATGTTTTTCTAGCCTAACTTAGTTCTAGTCCAGTATGTTTTTGCTATTGTCTTGACCTGTTTTAGCTCTATTTTGGGCTGGTTAAGTGCTTTGAGCCTTGTATTTCATAGTTATAGTGTTATCTCCTTCACTAGCTTGATGTTTTAATGCTTTAATCATCATTCTTTTGAGTTAATAGCATGTTTTAGTGTTGTTTTGCACTCCATCTCAACACTTTAATCTCTGCAACCTCCCTCTATTCTTTACTTTTTTGTTTGCTTTGAAAGTGGTTTCAAACCACTTGTTTGCCTAAGTGTGGAATTGAGGTGTTGCATCTAATGGTTTAATCCCTTAGGGGGTTCATTACCAACAGTGTAATGCCTCTTTCATGCCCAAAGCAACTTGTGGTTTGAACCATCTTTCCATTAGAGGACACTCACCTTTGGACTTAATCGATTAAAGAATGAATCGGTAATCTAAAATGAGTAAATAAAATTGAACAAGTAAAAAAAGGCAAGATAAGCATCTTTCATGTTGCATTGCATGTGTTCAGATCGGACGTTAATTCGAACACTATGGAAAATGGGACATTTCATACTCAAAGTGATGAAATGTGCCACTTTCCTTAGTCACCAGCACCCTTGATCATGAATGATAAGGTGGTGGTCTTTTGAGTCTTGTTTTGCACTCATTAAACTTGTACAAACTTGGTTCTTTGGCCATCATGCATGGAAATTGCTTGGTTGGTGGTTTGAGAGCCAAGAGTTACACTCCTTTGAGCTTGTTTGATGATAAGGAGGGTAACAGTACACACAAACCTGTGAAAATACACTGCTTTGCTCTGTCTGCTCTCTGTTGCAGCAAAATGAGGAGTTCTTGTCACCAGTGGCCGACTGACCACCACCAGCAGGCGACCGGCCACCATTGGTAGCCGACATGCCCCCTGTCGGCTAGCAATGAAAATTGCACAGTGTGTTGGTAAGTTGAAGTGGGGATGTTCTGGAAGTGGGCAGCCCTTTTCAGTGTTCAAATATGTGCAAATAAAGGCTCGCAGCAACAAAACGGTGGCTTTTTTCGGGTGGAGGAACCAAACATGCATCCCTCGTTCTCGAGGCCTTTTAGTTACTTTGCTTAGTTAATTAGTGGTAGCTAATTAATTAGTTTAATTGTTTTGTACTTAATTAGCTTAGTGTTTAGCTAATTACTTCGATTTGTAATATTTAATTAGCTTGGAATAAGTTAGTTAATTCGTTTCAATTGTTGTATTAGTTAGCTTAATTAGCGTAGAAAGTTAGTTAGCTTATTCATTCAGACCTTCCTTCGCGAGGGCGTAATGTTGTAATAAGTGTGCGTGCGTGCGTGCGTGTATGTATTACAACCCCACGTCTTTCTCCCTTTTACTTAATCGCTTTTGATGGTTAGATTAGGGACATATTTTAATTAGCATATCGCATGCTTGCATCAATTCATTTGTCTTGCATGCACAAAGGTTCGGCGAATCATTCAAACTGCATTGCAATTTCAATACTTCTTTGAATACGTGTTTAATCGCATGTTGTTCAAATCGATCATATGCCATATTAGTAGCCGAGCCTATTAATTGCATTATTGCATGTGTTGCATTAGGCATTCTGTATAGTTAGGATCATGCATTTTTTGAACTAGTTTTTGTTTTGGCTTGGATTACTCGGTGAGTTTTATGCTTTAGCATACTTGTATAAGTGTGATTTCCATATTGCCATGTATAGCATGCTTGCCATGAGGCTATGTGCTTACTTGATAAACTGCATGAATGCCTGTGGATGGAGGCTTGTTGTTTGAATTGGAACAATTCAACGAATGTGTGTTTTAAGCCCACTTTGTTGAGTGGAAAATCATGTCTTTTTAAGCCCACTATGCTTGGTGGTAAATTCGCATTTCTAAGCCCACTTGAGGGTGGCAAATTCAAATCATTTTCACAAACAAACATGAGTTGAATTGTTCCAAGTCTTGCGACTAGTCTATATTTGCCTGTGCGCATCACATAGTAAAGCTAGTTTAATAACCGGAATAAGAACATATAATGTTTATAAAAGAACATATTATGATTAGCAGGGGCCGATTTTTGATCGGGCGAGCGGGGGTGCTCATTTCAGGACCTTTCCTTATCGTACCCAAGTTCCCGAGCCGAGGCAACTTTGGTGATGACGGACACGTGGCCTTTGGCACGAGTCAGGGTTTCCTAAATTTCTCCAAAAATAAAATATTTAGGTAGTGACTCTGTATCTAGCAAAGTAGTCCAATTTTGGCATTATTTGATTTAAAATCGATTTTCCAAAAAGGTTTACCGGATTTGGACTCTTTGGTATTTATCATTTTCACATTACACTTGTGAGACTAGATTCGGAACCGCGGGAGTCCGAACTAGGGGCTTTCATTTTGGGGCATTCTCTGCTATTTATACTCTTCAATGATAACCGTCGAAGTGGGCTTCTAACCGTCGAAATGTCCTCCCATGATTGCTGAATATGCTCTCTCACAGTTAGTCTCACTATGCCACTCTTGCAGTTAGGCTTCCCTCATAATTTTGAATTTAAATTTCATGAGTAACTGTTAGGCCACATCATCTTGTATCTCTCGATTGTTTCAGTGCTACACAGATCCATTATTACCAATACGAACTGCCATATGTCTGACTTTGGTTGACAACTTGTATTAATCCCCCAAACTGTCCTTTTCATGCCACGTGTTAAATTATGATTGGCTTTTACAAATTATACACCCAACAAATTGACTATGCTAAATAACGATAATATGGTTCGTTTCTTTGCTCACAATCAATATGTATGGTAGGCTCTATAGAAAAATACCAAAAATCTAAATTTGTAATAATGCAATTTCAACTATTAGTGTATTTTTTTTTTAGGTAGGGTATTGACAACTGCTAGTAAAATAGGTTAGTATAATCACGCATTCGATACTTTTTCATAAATCCTAAACTTCTCTCTAAAAATCTAAAAATTCAATAACTTGAGATATGCTCAAGTTCAAATTTTCAACTACTAGTCGTCTACAGTTTGTAAATGTGCTTAGTAATATTAAAATGTTAATTTGGTACTGTTAGGAATGGCAGTTTCCCGTCTCCGATCTGCGAATGTATAAAATTCCTTGTCCCTGGCCCCCAATCCCCGACGGAGAACCCATCCCCTTCCTGCCCCCACCTTCGCCCCTAACGGGGATCGGGGATCCCCGACCCCGAAAAATCTTGATACAAAAACAACAAACACAACAGATCAACAACCATATTATCAAAATCCCCGACATGATCTGCTTCATTTTCATTAACATCAACATCAACATCAACATCATCAACAACAACATCATCAAAATCAACATCAACAACCAAAATAGTTACAATTACACATAAACATACACATACACAACAGATCAACTACCAAAAAAAAAAAAAAAATGGAGAGAGATAGAGACACACTCACACACACACAGATACATGTATACACACACAGATCTGTATGGATTGCTCACGGATCCATGTGGATTTATGAAGCATGGACACTCCAAAATCGGTGCCGTGGCGGTGTTCGACAAGCAGACACACTAGGGACACGCTGGGGACACATATTTAATTTAATGATTTTTTTGTAAGGGACACACGTGTACCCATCGGGACATGGCTTGGGACACGGCGGGGCTATTTTTTTTGCCTCTCTTATTTAGTACTTTTGTGAAGAATATTGTTGGATGTTGAATGTTTTTCTCTTCTCGTCTTAGTTCTTGTTATCGTTTATTATGACTTTTTTTGTGAATGGATGATCAATTAATTTGTTTAAATGTAATGGTTATATTTATTGAATTAATGTTACTATGTTAGTATTTGCTAATTTTGATTTAGAATGAATGTAATATGAATTTTCATAACACATAAAAATATATAATAACAATAAAAAAAAAGCTTCGTGTCCCCCGTCGTGTCTGTGTCCTCATTTTTTGGAAATTGCCGTGTCCGTGTTTGTATCCATGTCCATGTCCGTGTCTGTGCTTCATAGATGTGGATCGACTTAGATCTCGGCCTACGGAGGTCAGATTTACACCGAAACATGGCTGACACCGCCGTATCTCGAGGCAGTAGCTAGGGTTTCACTATCAGAATTGAGAGAGAGAGAGAGAGAGGGGAAAAGAGAGATAAAGCGAGAGAAATGAAAGAAGGAGGAGAGAAACGAGAGAGAAGGTGCTATGGCGGTGCTACGATGGCGAATAATAGAGGAAGTGCTGCGGTAGTACTGCGACGGAAGACAGTGGAGCGACAGTTTTTGAGGATGGTGACCTCGGCGACCTTGTTGAAGGTGGAGACGCACTGGATCTGGTCTGGATCGACGTGGGTTTGAGATTAGGGTTTCGAATGAGAGAGTGAGAGAGAGGTCTGAGAGAGAGAGAGGGGTATATATAATATGAATGGATAGAGAGGTATAATAGTAATTTCAATTCGGGAGGAAACAGGGACGGGGACAAGGACAGGCCGGGACCGAGGTCGGGGCTAGGACTGGGGAACGTATCATTGTTTCTGGCCTGAAAATTGTTGGGAATGCATTTTCAAATACCATCCTCGGCCCGTCGGGAATATTTTTCGAAAAAAAGCCGTTCTAATCAGAGTCAGGAGGTTGAGTCCCCATCAGGCGGAGTTCAAATTGACAGCCCTAGTTACTAGGAATGGCAACGGGGCGGGGCGGGGCCGGGGACCACCCTCCCCGTCCCCGATCCCCGATAGTGAGAAATTCCCCGGCCCCGGCCCCTATCCCCGACGGGGACCCTATCGGCCCCCCTACCCCTGCCCCCGATCGGGGTTCGGGTTTTCCCGACCCCGAAAATCTCCGACCTGTTCAAAAAATATTCAATGAATCTGTTGTATACATAAACATATATATACTCAAATCTATATATATATAAACATATATATATGAATCTGTTGTATTGAATATGAATATATATACTCAAAAATCTGTTGTATATGAATATATATTCTTAAATCTATATATCTATATATATATTCTTAAACATATCTATATATATATATATATTCTTAAATCTGTTGTATATGAATATATATACTCAAAAATTAAAAAATCTGTTGTATTGAATAGATTCATATATACATATATATATGAATCTTTATATATATATGAATCTATCATCATCATCAACAGCAACTTTAAAAAAATAAAAAAATAAAATAAAAAAAAAATCTGAAATGGCGACGGAGGCAGTGGTGGTGGAGGATCTATCATCATCTACCATCATCATCTATCATCATTCACTTAAAAAAAAATCTATCATCATCTATCATCATCCACTTAAAAAATAAAAAAATCTGCAGATTTGTTCGTCAAGCTGCAGCGGAAGATCGGCAGTGTTGCGAAGAGGAAGTGAAGAGGAAGCCATGGCGACGGAGGCGGTGGTGGTGGAGGATCGGCGGCCAATCTGTTCAGATCTATTTCGATCTGATCTAGATGATGAGGAGAAGGAGATGGAGATGGAGATGGAGAGGGAGAGGAGAGGGAGGGAGAAGGATGAGACTGAGATTTGAGTCATTGAGTGAGGGAGAGAGAGATGAGGGCCACGGTGAGAGAGAGAGACACACAGAGGAAGTGAAATGGGAAAACAGGTTTGGTTTATATATATATAGAAGGGGTAAAAGAGTATTTTCACTTCGGGGATAATTCGGGGACGGGGCCGGGGCCGGGCAGGGGCTTGAACACTGATCACCGTCCCCGGCCCGAAACAGATCGGTGATTGATTTTCAAATACCGTCCCCTCCCCGTCGGGGATATTTTTCAAAAAAAAACCGCTTAAATCGAAGTCGGGATCGGGGATTCCCGTCAAGCCGGTTTCAAATTGCCATCCCTACTAGTTACTCTAAAATTTTATTCAACATTGTAACAGATGTCAAATTATATTCTAATCCGTACTTACCTAATGGTGAGTGCACCTTGACTAAAAGTTATGATAGTGCAGTACAAAAATGTAATTAACTTGCGTGATTTGAGGAGACTTTGACTAGAGGTCAACAATAAACAAAATTAAAAAGAGAAAAAAACAAATCTGTATAATAAATGAAAATCAATAGAGAACAAGTTTTCCAGATTAAAGATTAAAGGGTAAATTACACGGATACCCTGAGATTTCCATTTAATGCAATTCTTTTTTTTTCACGCTTGAAAAATTATATTACCATCTCTAAGATTTGTAATTTCATTATAAATTATTCTTTGAATTGTTGATGTTATGTCTTAAAATTTTCTAAATAACCATCTTACTCTTTTTTCTATCATTTCTTCTTCCTATCATCATGATTACATTCTATAATTTTTCATCATTAAATTTTACCTGAACATAACATAAATTTTATATAGAATTTTTAAATACAATGATATAGCTTAATAGTGACATTTCATTTTAAAACAAAACACTCATAAATATGATTTATATTTACAATAATATCACTATCACAATATTTTTATAATATTTTTTTTTTGCATAAATTTTTATATATGAATATAATTTTTCATTTTTATTTCTACTATTATATCTAGATTATATCAATTTAATCTAGATATATTTTAAAAGTATAAAATTTGTACAAAATTTTTTTTAAAAAATCATTGAATACAACAAAATAAGATAAATGTATTGAATTTTTGTATTTATATATATATATATATATATATTTTGTATTTGGTGAATTTAAAAAAAAAAAAAGAAAATATTACATTTTTTAAATATATTTAGATTAGGTGTACCTAAAAAATAAAAAAATTACTTAAAATATTTAAAAAATTCAGTAAAAATAAAAAATATGAAAAATAAAAAATTTAATTTTTTGTGTGAGTTAAACTAAAGAAGATGATTGGCATTTTTCTTGAAATGACATCAAGAAAATATCGACATTATTTTATTATTCTATATGTATAAAAATTAAGTAACAAATATGTAATTTTAATTTAATAAAATGATAAGTGTAATTTTTAAATGTGATGTAAAAAATTTATATTAAGCAGAAACATCAAGAGTATCGTGGGTTGTTTGGGATGTCCTAAATAAGTGTACTTTTTGTCTTTTTGAACTAAAAAGTTGAGGAGAAAAATATGAATGTTTGGGTTAACTTTTTGTCTTTTTACGAAAAAATGTGTAATAAAAAATTGTATAAATAAAGTGTATAGTGGAAGAAAATTAATTGATTGTACGGCTCTCCTGTGGCTATGCAACATGTCTCCACAGAAATAATTGCCTACTTCGGGACAAATAACTTTTGGACAGCGATGGTCGGTCCGTGGAGGCCATCATGAGTCCCATTTTAATAATTTGAACCGTTCAATATGTACAACTCGTCGAGTATTACATGCCCGAAAAAAATCACATTGATCGGATATCGATAGCTATATGATCGGATTAGTTTTGTTCAACAGTTAACTATCACACCATCCGTTTTGTTTATACAAAACTGATTTAATCATATTGTTAACGATATCCAATCAACGTGATTTTTTATAAGCATATATTACTCGACGAGTTCTACATATTGAACGGTTTAAATTATTAAAATGAGACCCATGGTGGCCCCTACAGACCGACCATCATTGTCCAAAAATTATTTGTCCCGAAGGAGGCAATTTTTTTTTTTGCCCCAAGAGAAGTGTATGATCGCCTGCTTAATGACTGTGACGTTGTCAGTGGATTTATATTATAAAAATATATAAAATATTTTTTAAATATTTTTTATTTATGAATAATAATATTTTTTTTACTTTTTGTATAACTTTTTAACTATTCGAATAATATTTGACTTGCCAAACTTGTTACTCAATATTTTAGAATATTAGATGGAAGAAGCAACCACAAGAGGACAATTCAGACAAACAAAATAATAATAAAAAAAGAAGTAGTGGGACATGATTAAATGACCACCCTCAAGCCCTGTGATAAATTTTGGTTAAAAAAAAAAAAAAACCTGTGATAAATTTCTCTCCGAAAATGATCTACAAATAATAATTTTGTACAAAATTTACATGCAAAACGACGTAACTTTTTATAATCCTTTCAGTTCAAACAAAAAAAACTGCAATTACTATGAATTTATAATTTTAAGACTGCCACTGTCGTATCAATCTCATTGAATTTTTTGTATAAATTTTTTTATTTATAAATCATTTTCCTTTCCTTCCACTAGCTTTTTCTTTGGTCATAATAAAGACGTATACAGCTATTAAAGGAGTTTATAACATTAATATGGCAATTCGGTACTCTAAAACTTAATTAAACATTGTAACATTTGTCAAATTTGAATTCTAATCTACACCTACCACAACACACATTCATAGCATTATGCATCTGGTATCAAAATTTTCTGTGAATTAATTTGTATTATTTGAGGAGACCTTGACCTTGATCTTGATATTGAATTAATTATACAATGGGGGGGTACCAAATTCATTTCTTAGATGCATTTCTTAGATGCATAATTTTAAAGACAAAAAGAATAAAAACTATATAAAAAAAAATTGTATAATTAGATACACAGTTTTGCTGATTAAAGATTCAAATCTAACATGGAAACAAATAATAAGAGAACAATTCAGACAAAATTCAAAGAGAAATTCTTTTAAACATTAAAAGACAAAGATGAAATGGAATGGCTACTAACGGGTTACTGCGTCTTTGCCTGGTCGATTGGTTCAAAGCCCCCGAGATTAGTTGAGGTGCGACACTCCAAAAGAGTGCTGGCCCGAATACTCGATTATAAAAATAAAAAAAATAAAAAAATGAAATGAAATTGAAGCACATTCACATGTTTTGCTGACAACCCACAACCAGATGTAATAACAAAATTCGAGAGAGAGAGAGAGAGAGAGAGATGTAATGGAAGATCTGAGTTACCAGTGGAAGAAGCTTTGCCACTTCTCCTTTTGCTTTTCTTAAATGCATTTTTTTTCAGTGTTTGGAAAGACTCTTTTGGAAAAATCCTCTCAAAAAGCTTCTGGAAGATTTGTTTCTTCTTTGTTGTTGTATTCTCTGCGCTCGAACCATTAGAGGAGTCGAGGTGGGGCAAATAATCCGAATTTTTATTATCGATAAATTATAAGTAGTTACCTAATTGAATATAAATTAAAGGGAATTAGTTAAGTTATGTTTTAGTAAATAATGGTACATTAAGTCTTACTTAATTTTTTTTTTACCAGTAAGTCCCATAATAAGTTTAAATGACGAAACTATTCTTACCAAATCAAAAACACAAAATTTAATCGCAACTTTTCATTCTTCACAGTTCATTCGCGTCATTTCACATCCCTCGCAGATTTCATTCTCACCTTCATCAATTTTATCTCACATTTCGTCTTACTTCATCATCTCATCTCAAATTCTAGAACAACAAATTAGATCATCAAACATTCTCATATTCAAACAACCAAAATGGTGAAAACAAAAAAGATTCAAATATCTTAAACCCTAGTTTTTGCGAAATCTTTCATTTTTGAAGTTTTTGTTTTTTATTTCCATTTCAGTTTGAATGTTGAGTTCGTTACTGTCGCTAGAAATGTTATCAGATTTTGAGTCGATTTGAGTCAAAAATCGTAGTTGATAACATTATCTTCCTTTCGATTTCAATTTGAAAGTTGATTTCGGTACAATTGTTGTGAATGTTCTCAGATTCCGAATCAATTTGAGTGAAAACCCCTAATTAATTATGTTTTCATGTTTTCGATTTAGGTTTCATTGTTGATTTTTCTATCATTGCTGTGAATGTTCTCAGATTTTGAATCAATTTGAATGAAAACCCCTAAATAATCATGTTTTCTACCTTTTGATTTAGGTTTCATTGTTGATTTTGGTACCATTACTATGAATCTTTTCAAATTCTGAATCAATTTGAGTAAAAAACCCTAATTAAACATATTCTCTTCCTTTCAATTTAGGTTTCAATGTTGATTTTGATACCATTGCTTTGAATGTTCTCAGATTTCAAATCAATTTGAGCCAAAAACCCTCGTTAATCATATTCTCTTACTTTCAATTTAGGTTTCAATGTTGATTTTGGTACCTGTGACAACCCAACTCGGTATTATGCTATTTAATCTTAATTATGCCTAGAACTATGAGCTTGATATGATTTTGAGTGTTAATTGTACGATTATATGTGTCTTTGAAACTATATCTGTTCACCGTAAGAAAATCTGTTCAATTTCCTGTTATAAAATTTAAATAGACTGCCGTAGAGGCGACGGAAACCAAAATTGACTGTATCAATGCGATTGGCATAATTTTTAGAGCCTATGATGGAATTTAATTGAAAACTAATTTACATCAAAATAATTAGATTAAATTGATTAACTTAAGTACAATTAATTGACTCTAAGCAAAAATGATTAGTTAAGCTAATCACCACTATATATGTGTATAGTTAGTGCTTAGGCTCAAAAACTCTAAGCTTATTCTCACTCCTTGGCTGAGTTCATACACTCTAAAAAGAGAACTCAATACTTAGTGAGAGAGAGAGAGAAGGGAATTGAGAAGAATTAAAGGAGATTTGGAAAGTTGAGCTAGAATACACTTAAATTCAAGCCATAGGTATGATTGTCAACCTTGATTCTTGTAGTTAGAATATGTAGAAGTTGAATTCACCTAATTCTTAAGTTCATTTGTATGTAATTGTACAAAGAAAGTATGAATCTCTTTGAAATGGAAGAATTGAGTTGAATTGTGTACATGCATGCATGAATCACCAAGTTGAGCTTGAATTCCATGGAATTATCCACATGCATGAAGCTATATTTGACATTTTTGGAAATGTTTCATAGTCTAACTACTCTTCATCTCATGCATGAGAGTTTTGGAAGGATTTGAAAAGAAAAGAGTGCAATTCATCTCATATATAGTTTCAACCTTATGAATTAAGCTTGAATTTGGGACAATGGTTCATGATTTTGAATAATTGGTTTCAAATTGGGGGTGATTTCATGTTATACAATGTTTTACCATGTTTTTGGCATCAACTTGCAAGTTTTGAACCCTTGAACTCAAACAAAATTCTGGAAATCCCAGAATTCGACTTGTCCGCTCGAGCGGGGAAAACGTCGCTCGAGCATAAAAATCAAGCTCCCAGAAGTTTTGCAGAAATTTGTATTGTTGCTCGAGCGGCAAAGTGTACGCTCGAGCAAACCCTATTTTGCAAGGCTTCTCGCTCGAGCGTCGAAAGTCTAGCTCGAGCATAAAATACAAGTAACCAGTACTTTTACAAACCAAAGGGGCCTGCTCGAGCGGAGAGCCTTGTTTCAGGAATTTTAAAAGTTGTTCTATATTTCGTTTTCCGTTCTCTTTCATTTCTAAGCACTCTTAAGCATGCATTGGACATCCTAAATGAATTAAAGGACATGAAAGAAGCCTAAGAACATTAAACAAATCAAAGAACGGAATGAATTGTATTATGACACAATATGTTATGAATTATGTAGGGTCAAGCGCAAGGGTGAATCAAGCACAGGAACACAGTGAGTAATATCTTAGTAAAAATATTTTTGTATATGCATTATTTCCTAAATGTTGCCTACGTGATAATTTCTAAACTTATGAATTTGTACTATGAATGAGTATTCTATCCGCCCGTTTTGTGAAAGAATTTGTAAAGTGAATGTTGTGAAAATGGAAAATGGGCCTAAGGCCGTTTGGCATATTTGACAAGGACATAGATTGGGCCTAAGGCCATTTGGAATATTTAACAAGATGAACTAAAAGTCATCTTACGCATGAATTGGGCCGAAGGCCGTTTTGTATGATTGATGAATGGACCAAAGGTCATTTCGAATAAAGAATTGAATGGACCAAAGGTCGTTTTGAATAAAGAATTGATTGGACCAAAGGTCGTTTTGAGTATGAATACGGACGTGACCATAATTATATGCGCATAGCTATGAATATGAGAATGTTAGACCCAAGGTCGTTTAGTATTATGATATGAAGGACCGATGGTTATTGGTACATGGATCCATTAGACCTGAAGTTGGTCTATGAATGAGTATTGGACCCAAGGTTGTTTTGTTTAGATGGACCGTATGCAATGGACCTGTGATCGTTTTGCGTATAAATGTGATGTATTGGACCCGAGGTCGTTTTGTTTTGTCATGATCTATAAATCTGATACACATGGGCATAGTGGTTCGAATGTTTAAATTATATGTATGACTCATTATGAACGAATCTTATTCATTAACTCTCTACTTTGGTATTATTCACAGGGCATTAGTTCACTGTTTATATTTATATATGTAGGTGAGCAGGGGGACATGCAGCCCCAGCCCAAGTGAGTGATAAGAAACTGTGTTTTGAGAGATCAACCTGAGTCGCCTCACACAAGAGGCCTTGTTTTGCTTTACTGTTCTTTTGAACCTTTTGTGGTCATGTATGACCAACCTTGCGTATAATCTGAATTTTTGTTAACATTAGTTTGAATAATCCTGGATGCACGTATGGCATACTTAACGTGAATATGCATATAGTGTGAGTTATTATGTGAATGTAAGAATGTTGTTTAAGCCATGTATGCACAACTCAATGGACAATCTTTGAAAATTTTTCTTCCGCAATTTAGCCCCTATCATTAAATACGGATTGATTTCTGACTAAGACCGTAGGTAATCTCATGATTACTAGCCGGTTATGACTCTAATCCATGGGGCGGATTCGGGTCATGACAGTACCATTGCTCTGAATGTTCTCAGATTTTGAATCAATTTGAGTGAAAAACCCTAGTTAATCATGGTTTCTTGCTTTTGATTTAGGTTTCATTGTTGATTTTTGTACCATTATTGTGAATCTTCTCAGATTTTCAATTAATTTGAGTGAAAAATCCTAGTTAATCATGCTCTCTTGCTTTTGATTTAGGTTTCAATATTGATTTTGGTACCATTGCTGTGAATATTCTCATATTTCGAATCAATTTGAGTAAAAACGCCTAGTTAATCATGTTCTCATACTTTCGATTTAGGTTTCGTTGTTGATTTTGCTACCATTGCTATAAATGTTCTTAGATTCTAAATCAATTTGAGTGAAAATCAGTGAAAAAGCCTAGTTAATCATGTTTTCTTGCTTTTGATTTAGCTTTCATTGTTGATTTTGGTACCATTACTGTGAATCTTCTTAGATTCTAAATCAATTTGAGTGAAAACCCATAGTTAATCATGTTCTCTTGCTTTTGATTTAGGTTTCAAGGTTGATTTTGGTACCATTGCTATGAATGTTCTCAGATTTCGAATCAATTTGAGTGAAAACCTCTAGTTAATCATGTTCTCTTCCTTTCGATTTAGGTTTCATTATTGATTTTGTTACTATTGCTGTGAATGTTCTCAGATTCTGAATCAATTTGAGTAAAAAACCCTAGTTAATCATATTCACTTGCTTTCAATTTAGTTTTCAATGTTGAGTTTGACACGAGTGCTGTGAATGTTCTCAGATTTTGAATCAATTTGACTAAAAAACCCTAGTTAATCATGTTCTCTTTCTTTTGATTTAGGTTTCATTGTTGATTTTGATACCATTGCTATGAATGTTCTCATATTTTGAATCAATTTGACTGAAAAACCCTAGTTAATCATGTTCTCTTACTTTTGATTTAGATTTCATTGTTGATTTTGATACCATTGCTGTGAATTTTCTCAGATTTTAAATGAATTTGAGTGAAAAAAACCATAGTTAATCATATTTTATTACTTTCAATTTAGGTTTCAATGTTGAGTTTGATACAATTGGTGTGAATGTTCTCAAATTTTGAATTAATTTGGGTGAAAATCCTAGTTAATCACGTTCTCTTGCTTTTAATTTACATTTTAATATTGAGTTTGGTACCATTCCTGTGAATATTCTCAGATTTCGAGTCAATTTGATTGAAAAACCCCTAGTTAATCATGTTCTCATGCTTTCAATTTAGATTTCGTTGTTGATTTTGGTACCTTTGCTGTGAATGTTCTCAAATTCTGAATTAATTTAAGTCAAAAACCCTAGTTAATCATGTTCTCATGCTTTTAGTTTAGGTTTCATTATTGATTTTAGTACCATTCCTGTGAATGTTCTTAGATTTTGAATCAATTTGAGTGAAAACCCCTAGTTAATCATGTTCTCATACTTTTACTTTAGGTTTCATTGTTGATTTTGGTACCATTCTTGTGTATGTTCTCAAATTTTGAATGAATTTGAATAAAAAACCCTAGGTAATCATGTTCTTAGGCATTTAGTTTATGTTTCGTTGTTGATTTTGGCACCATTCATGTGAATGTTCTTAGATTCTGAATCAATTTGGGTGAAAACCCTAGTTTATCATGTTTTCATGCTTTCAGTTTAGGTTTCATTGTTGATTTTGGTACCATTCGTGTGAATCAATTTGAGTGAAAACCCCTAGTTAATCATGTTCTCATGCTTTCAATTTAGGTTTCATTGTTGATTTTGGTACGATTGCTATGAATATTCACATATTTTGAGTCAATTTGAATGAAAAATCATAGTTAACCATGTTCTCTTGCTTTTGATTTATGTTTATATACCGATTTTGTTTCCAGTGCTATGAATGTTTCCATATTTCAAGTTGATTTTAGTGACAAAATCCTTGCATTGATTGCTCGTGTATACTAAGAGTACTAATTTCTTTAAAGTGTTGTAGAAAACAACTTGTTTGGATATAATTAATTGAAAATAATTATTTTGATAAGCAAATCAAGTAAAACCAATTGGGTTTGAAACTTAGGATATATTAGTTAATATCTGGAGGGTTTTGGAATTTTTTGAATAGTGTGGAGCGGGTTTTTAATTTTCAAATTTAGCGAATGGATTGGGAAAACTTGTTTAAAATTCTGTTTTATTTTAAAGTTACTTTTAATTAAGCTTTGATCTGAATCCATGTCTTGGGTAATTTTAGACCTTGAAGAACATGAACTTAGGTATTATTTAAAAGAAACGGTGAGTGGGGTTAAGCTGTGTTAGTGCGCTTTAGTGTGGGGTACTTAGTTTGTTATTCTTTTTAGTATTTTTGCATTAGTAGTGACCCGTAGTTTTCATACTTGGTTCAAGAAACTAGTTGGACTTTTATACTTTATTTAAGGATTACATTATTCTGTTTTCAGGTGAGTAGTTGCATGCTACATATTTTTATAAATGTTCCCTTACCCTGAATTATTGGAAAATTAAATTGTTGTTTTAGGACTAAACTGTTTTGATAAATTATTATAGTATCAATGGAATTAAATTATTTCTGAAATATGTGTAAACTTGGCATACTGTAAACTATTTGTTATGGTCTCATGTTTATAATGGTGAACTACCATGTTTTGCGAAACTGAATTGTATTGATTATTGGGACCATCCGTATATAAAAGTCCAGAGAAATTATTCCACTATGTGTGGTGACTCTGGCCACTAGGGAACAGATCCGGGTTGGACTGTGATGACTCTAGTGCCCAATGATTATAAGGAAAAGACCTGGGCTAGGCTAGGCGACCTTCAATCAGATAGGCCCGGGTTGCCACCCCGAGGATGACTCTTGGTTTGATATTGAATCCAACGGGCTTATTGCCTTGAGAACTATGTGGCGTGTTAATTGTTAGTCTTGGTACCCAGAAAATTATTGATGATCATGTTGTAATACGTTTTAAGTGGAGAATGTCATTTGTAATGTTCTTGAGAGACATGAGTATTTTAACTGTTGAACCGTGGAACCTTTTTTTTAAGCAGATTGTCTTTATCAAAACTGTATGCCAATCTAGTTTATGTGATATATATCTTATTTTGAAATTGAACCATGTTTTTAAAACTGTATTTACTATCCACATTGCTACTCACTGAGCTATCAACTGACTTAGTTGTTTATCATTTCCAGGTGATATAAGGACTTAGAGTGGACTCATGGCGTAGCGGGGACTCAATTGCATGGACCTCTAGGACATTCATTATTTTGTTTTATCTTGTTATGTTGGTTTTGTGCATAAATTGTGGTTGGGTTTTATTTAGAATTATTTTGTTTTGTGGGCAGTTTGTATTCCATTTAGTATATATTTTTGGAAGTTGGTTATGGCTGCTTTTACTATTTATACTTGTGACTTGTCACTGGATTGGGTTTTGATTTATTTATTTCTGGACTATCATTACAATAATTCTTTGTGATATTGGGTTCGTGTTTAGGCTTACATATGCCTTGGGCTAAGTCCTTGTGGGCCATGGCCGGTCATGCCTGGATTTGGGGTGTGACAAATGTATTGGACCAAAGGTCGTTTTGTATACAAATATGTTGGACTCAAGGTCATTTCGTCCCTTCGATATATTCTAAGTATAATGGATTGGACTCGAGGTCGTTCCGTTATAATTTGCTTAAGTCTGTTATGAATGAGAATTGTGTTTCATATGTATTAAATACAAGTATGATTTATTTAATTAACAAATCTCATTCATTAACCTCTTTACTCTGGTATTATTCACTGGGATTTCGCTCACTTCGTTTATATATATATATATATATATGTAGGTAAGCAGCGCGATGTCTAGCCCCAGTCTTAGTGAGACTATAAAAGGTTACCGAGGTTTTGGAGTCAGCCAAGGTTGTCTTACGCACGAGGCTTTTTTTTTTTTACTTTCTTTTGTTTACTTTTGATGGTCATGTAAGACCAGGTCTGTATCTAATCCTTGGTTTTTGGTTTTCCAGTTTCTAAATTATAACGCCCCGATTTTTTTTTATTACATCATTCCTTACTAATCCAATATTAATTCCCCAATTTTTGGGTATGCATGTGAACAATAAATAAAAGTAAATAACTTTATAAACTGGAGTCCGTCACATTCTCATAGGTCCTTCTTCAAGTTCTTTATAATGATTTACAAGGCATAGAAATACATATAAGAAAAATTAAATACATCCAAATTACCATAAAGGCTTACACCTTTCAAGACTAAGGGTCTTGATTTCAACAAACAAAATCCTAGCTCAACAAATAAGCTTGATAGCTATAGGCAAACAACATCAAAGAAGCTTTAGCACTCCATGTTGAATTCCATTCACTTTTCAACGTTGTCCTAGGACACCTTCATCACCTGGAGTTTGAGGATATCCAGCCCATAAAACGGGAGTGAGCTTTTATGCCCAGTAGGAAGTAAACTTAACAACATGAATGAATGTGCAATATAATTATGCTCATGCAATGCCATGCCATGTTTACGACTTAACTCTGTTTAGGGACCAAATTCTGAAATACATAATTTGTAACCCATATGACTCAACTCATACCCATCACATAACCAAGAACTTTCATTTTGAAACCAACTCCATGTAAGACACCTCAAAATTCCCCCCACATTTATTGGCCACCAAACACAGTAGGGCAAGTGGTCACCTCTTACGTTTTTTTTTTTTTTTGAAAACTTGCACATTTACAGGCAATGAAAACCCCCACATTTATGGGCCACTGAGTATGGGAGGGCAATTGGGTACCTCAACACACATACAACGCATTTCGAAACCACACTCACACCTTTAAATGATCCAATATTTAATCCAACTCCATGGAAATGCAATGCAATGCATGAGTTCTCAAACTTATCCTGAAATTCCTTTTTAATTGCACAAGAGTTCAACACATAAAATCTAATGAACTATTCTCATTTTCAAGACTCCACGTCCTATTCTTTACCAACCATCGACCCATGCAAAATATTACCTTACACCCTTTCAACATTCATAGTATTCACACAATTCAACTTATTTAATTACCAATAATATCACCATAGACAATAAATTTATCCAACATACTTATCAACATGAAAAAATCATTTTAATTTTCAACATAAGGTACCGATTAATTCAAACCGTCTTTTAATTTAAAAATCCTAATTCTAAGGTTTTCAATAAAATTGGGGGTTTTCCTCATTTCTCTGTTAAATCCTCAAATCGTCAAGTATTAACCATCAAAGTACCAAAACATTCTAAATATTTCAAAGGTTGAGTGAAAACCCCAATTTTTGAATACAAACATCTTTTAAATCAAAGATTTCAAACTCAAATCAACCCAAACTTCCCATAATACAACATAATCGAACTAAATCTTAAAATATTAGAGTTTAGAGAACTCCCTACCTCAAGAAGGTGAGCAAACAACGAAGACCCAAGCACGAACTCTGACGAAATCGCAATCCAATTAGTCAAGAGGAAGATCCTCACTCATTCTTCACTAATCTTGCATGATCTAAGGTGGATCCTTGGTATAATAAGATGAAATCAAAGGTTTTGTGGCTAGGGAGGTTTTGTGGCTAGGGTTTTAGGACATGAAGAGGGGAGGGAGAGAAAAGAGAAAAGAATGAGAGAAAATGAGAAAAAAATGGCTTTTTTACTTGTTGATCTCAAACAGACTACTCGAGCGCAACTTCCTACGCTCAAGCGAACAACACAAATTTGAAGCGATCACTCGAGTGATCATTCCACCACTCGAGTGAAAAAAGAAAAGTCTCAGAAGTTTTGCAGAGCTACAGTAAAAATACTGGGAGCATGAATTCTACGCTCGAGCGACAACTTCACCGCTCGAGCGATCTTGTTTGCAAAGTAGCCAACTACTAGGAACTGAAGATCACCGTTCGAGCGGTCTGAAAAACTCAACTATCACATGAATGGCCCTGGACATGTATAATCTTTTATGTTTTGTTGGGTGTGAGTTATTATATAAGTGAAAAGTTTTTGTTATGCCATATACGCACAGCTTATTAGACAAAATTTATTATTCTACTTCTACTTTTGGCCCCCCTATTATTAAATATGATTTGATTTTAGTCTGAGGCCGTAGGTAATCTCATGATTACTGGCCAGTTATGATCCTAACCTATAGGGGCGGGTTTGGGTCATGACACTTCTATTACCGATTGACAAGAATGCAATGAAGTTTCGAACGAAACCATTGGAGCACTTGGAGTTAATGCGAAGGGTGTATGAAGGAGCAACAACAAAAAATAAGAACGAATGGACACCAGGCCAAGTTTTCAACCCGTTTGAAGTGGATGAGGAGACTCCATTTACAGAAGATGACCTTAAGGACAATAGTGGTTTGCCTCCTTTCGAGGCTGTCCATGACACAACTGATTTTCCCCATTCAGAGCCTATCTATGATACAACTGCTCCTATGCACAAAGAGTCATCAACAATTTTGGTCGAAGACACATTAACTGGTGGCAGCAAACAAAAACACACTGGGAAAGCCCTTAAGAAAGGCTTGAGTGAAGGAGCTTCTTTGTTAGTCAGCAGCATGGAAAATTTGTGCACATCAGTTGAAACACAAAGCAGGGACGTCCGTGTTTATCATGATTTTGCGAATATGACACAATGGATAATTAATAGGTGTCTTGATAGGTTGTATATGCTTGACGGAATCGAGTCTTTAGGCCCTCTTATTGATTTTGCTGTACCATTGATGGACAACCAGGAAAACCAATGCATATTGTTGAAGATTCTAACAGACGAGTTGTCACGACCAAACCCGCCCCCATGGGTTTAGTATCGTAACCGGCCAGTAATCCTTGGATTACCAAAGGCCTCTTGACAGATTAACATAAAGTTAGGGGCTGCGGAAGCAAATATACAAAATATATACAGTCCATTGAGTCGTGAAGATGTACATGATATGCATCATTTAAAACTTTTATAAACTTATGAGTGATATTGAGAGATATAACCTTTACATATCACTTCTAGTAGTGTATTAACAGAAATCTTGTCCAAAAACTTAACAACAACAAAATCTAACATGATTACACAAAAACAGCCAGAAATCTTGACTTCATTCGGAACCTCCTCGGGAGGCACAAAGGTTGGCTGACAAAAATTGAAACATAGGCCGTCAACTCTGGGGCCTGGTCATGTGCCTGCTCACCTACATACATAATATAAATAGTGAGTTACAGCCTAGTGAATAATAACAGAGTAAAGACTTTAATGAATGATGCCCATAACATATTTCAAGTCTTATAGTAAATCAGAATCATAATCAGATAACGGAATAGAATCATAATCTTGTCCATATTCAAATCATGTGTGGTGCATCAATTAGCACAAACATGTCTCTTTGGTCAAGCATATCAAGTTCCATGAAGGAACCTCCAGTACCGGGTAACATATCTCATACATCAGCCACGGTATTGTTTCCCTTGCATGAGGGCCTGTGCCACGGTATTGTTTCCTCCGGACGAGGGCCTGGGCCACGGTATTATCCCCCAGGCTAGGGCCTCAAGACCATAAGCTACAGTATTATGTCCCCTAGGCGAGGGCCTTTGCTAAGGATACCAGAAATATGTTTCAAAGAGAATTGAACAGTCATTCATTCATACAAAACATAGCGTTTCAGAAAACTGATCATTTCATATCATCAGAAAATAATTAAAGTTAAACATAACTTTACAGAGTTATTATTCACAGATAATTGGTAGCTCCAATTAGATGGCAAAGTGGGCAATTCACTTTTCTTGAGGTGCGTGACCTACATAACATGGTAGATTCATACATTCAGACACAAGCTCGATTGTACCTAACTTATTTCGTTGTTCTTAGTGTGTTTCTAGCCTTTAACCCCATTATGGAGTCTTAATCATGGCCTAAGAATGCCTAGGATGGAATGACGATGCAAAAATGTACTTGAAACACTTAGCCATAATTTTGCTGAAACAGCGGTCTCGCTCGAGCGTGGCTTCCTTCGCTTGAGCGGACATGCCAAATGCTAGTGTTTGCTCGAGCATAGGCTCCTTCGCTCAAGCGGTTTGCAAAATGTGAAAAAGTTCTGGTTGCATGAAATCTCCGCTCGACGCTCGCTCGAGCGTGAGACACAGTTCCTCGCTCGAGCACAAGTCTTGTCGCTCGAGCGTGCTTCTAAACACGCAAATTTCTGAGAGCATGCAATTTACACTCGAGCTAGCCTTTTGTCATTCGAGCGGAAGTATGAAAATAAGGACGGTCGCTTGAGTGTAGAATCCTTCGCTCGAGCGTGGAAGCAAAATTTTGGGTTTTCCAGATTTGCTCCTAAGCTTCAAAACATGAATTCAACACCCCAAAACTCATCCTCTTGGGCCAGAATTTTGGAAAACATTTAGAAACTCACAAAACATCATGGTTTAAAGATCATTTCATGAAATCAAGGCCCAAAAGTATACCAATTGTGCAAAAATTCCAACATAAACTTTATAAATGTTTCAAAAACACAACATGCATGAATTCTCTTGAACGCGACCTCTTCAAAACATGATCAAACTTGGCAACTTGATAGAAAACATGATGAATTCCCAAAATATAAGTGAGATGAACACATGCATGAAAGAATTCTTTGAAATCATGCTCAATTTGTGAAGAAATGCACATACATGCATGGTATGGCCCAATTCTTCTCAATTCTAATGCAATTCTGTCATGAATTCACCTAATTCTCTTGAAGTCTTATAGAGTCTAACTCAATTACACAATTAAGGGTTTGATTTCTTACCTAGAGACTTGAATTCCCAAGAGATGAAGTTAAAGCTCTCAAATCTTCTTCAAATGGCAATAATTCCTAGCAATCCCTTGAATTGAGCCCAAATCTTCTTCTTCTTCTCTCTCTCTCTCTCTCTCTCTCTCTCTCTCTCGCATTTGGTGCTAGAAGATGGAAGTTGATAGTGTCAAAAACATGTATTAAGGTGTAGAAGTGGTCTTGCATAAACCCACTTAATGGCAATCAAGTAAATAACTTAAGCTAAATTAAGTAGCATTATTTATTCTAATTTAATTGTTCCAAATCGAATTTTGATTAAACTTACCATAAAATTCTATAATTCCTAATTAACATATAAATCAAGTCAATTTCTGAATCGGATGCCGATAAGACCTTCAATTCGCAAATCAAAACTAAAACATGAACAGATCTTTCTACGCCAAATAGATATAAACATAAAATGATGCAATGCACATATAATTGACTCAGGATTCCTTCTTAACTACCTATTTGGCATGCTTAAACATGAATTAGCGTTAATCATAGGTCGGGGTTGTTACACGAGTAGATGATTTGAAGCCCAAGTTGGTGGCCCATCAATCTCTACATATATCGTTGGAAGGACTAGGTGGTTTTGAATGGGTTGTTCATCCCACTGCTGGTGTGCAAGGATTCAAACAATTTGATTTTACAGTTGGAACAATCTTTTTTTTTTTTTTTTCTTTTTCCCTTCCTTTTTTCTTCCCCTCTTATTTCCAATAGCTTGGACAGTTTTTTAATAACAAAGAAACCAATTTCTGTTTCAACTTCTAGACGTGCGTAGAACCAAGCAAATATTGTAAAATCTTTACAAAACTTCAAATATTTATGAGTTGCACAAGTGTTTATATTGTTTGTGACTAGTGTCCTCAACCATTACGTTATTGCTTCTCATACATAAAATGAATAATGATGTTAGTCCTTTTTTTTTTTATTTTTTTTATTTTTTTAGGTGGGTAAGTCAATGCAAAGTTTACACATTTACAAGGGGCATACCCCAGGTAATACAACAAATCTGCATACCCCCCAAAAAGGGGAAAACGAAAACAAATAACAAATTAAAAACAAAATAAAACCTAAATAAATTCAATTGTCCATATATCAATTTTTTAATCCCCAAGTATCTACTATCATCCAAAAGATAATAGATGAATACTTGGGGAAGATATATGGACAATTATACAAAAAGACACCAAATTGACAACACGCATTCAAACACAAACCAAACAAACAGTTGCTGGTTTTAAACAAAATAGTGGGCAAATTCCTTCCAGCTTCAACTAAGCCTTCCCCATGAAAAGAAAAGGATAGTAGGCCCATTTAAAAATATATGCATGAAGTCCAAAATGGGCCCCAACCAATAGTTGAGCCCAAAATATAGCCCAATATTTCCCACCGATTTATTCAAAATTAACAACTAGCCGTGGGCCCAAAAACCCACCGACTATCTTAAGCAGCCTACAATTCCAAACCCACTGAATATAACAAACTGTGGGCCCACGTAAAAAACCCACTTTCACAATTCAAACAATAAATGGGCCCAAGACTCCACCCAGATAATTGTTGAAAGCCCTACAGCAACTCAAAATCCTCCCACGTACAAAGCATCCCACGTGAGAAAACATAAAACTACACGTGGGTCCCATGATCCCAAGATATTTCACCTTAGCATTTGAAATTGCACAGCCAGTAACAGCCGCCAAAACCACTTATAAAAAACTGTGGGTCAATACCATACAATACACGGACAGACCAGCTGGATTGGCCCGTCATTTTTCGTGACAACCCATGTGAAAAGAAAGCCCCTGCAGACCAACACTCTCCATGCGGATGACATCAGAACTACTCAAGCTATACAGGTGCGTGAACACACGCATGCCCGAAAACAAGAACCACACGAACCACACGCAAAGGCCGTGCATCACACTCGAAAGCAACAGTAACCACACCTGTAGAAGCAATGATGCCCGCAACACAGGGCCGGCGGAACCACCATTTTTAGCGAATGACCTTTCCGGCGGATGCAACAACGCATGATTCTTCAACAGTTCCAGACCACCAACTTATCAAAAACTTGTAAACTAGTTTCTCCAAACTACCACTAACCCATCCTCTCAAAATCACATGGAAGCCATGAAAGCTTGCCCATGATAGATGCTCTAAACCAGTTGGTCAGACCAGCACACAAGCCAGTAAAAACTTAGCGGTGAGCTTCATCATTCTCAGCATGGCTATTGCGACGCCGGAATGGCAACGAGAACGTACCAATCCTCTTCACCTCAACAGCGTTGGTAGACTGGAACAAACCAGCACCATAGCAGCTACCCATACACTCGAAATCATTCGGACAAACGTACGTCGCACCCAACTCACAACCTCCTCACCGGCGACAGTGACTGAACCATTAGACCGTCACTAGATTACAGTCGTAGTTGGGGAATCAAAACAAAAAAATAACACGGAGAGACGTCCAGCAGTCCGTTGGCATTTCCAGGTTCCTCCTTTCAGCTACCAAATTACACAAGCACAGAAAACCACCATCACAACAAAGAACCCACCAACAATGACCAAACTCCGTCTCAGGCACTGGCCCACGGACAATTTGCCCAACGGGGGCTGACAGATGAGGCCAACCGTAACTTAATATAAACCATGGAGACTGAAGTTAGCTGGAACGAGAACACCTCCAGAAACAACCGGAGAACTCCAAACAAATTTAAAAAAAAAATCATGAACAATAGACCATTATCACCCTAAACCGGGGCTTAAATAGATCTGAAACAAACTCACTCACCCACAGAATTTGGGTAGAGGAGATAAACAAGCTGGCCGGAACAGCACCAGTCCTTCATCACCATGATACACCACCGGGGGGAGCTTTCTCTCTCTAGAATCTAGAGAGAGAAGCTCTACTTTCTTCCCCAATTAGTTTGAACGAATTAGTTGATGATGTTAGTCCTAGTAACTTCGGTGGTATAGCATAGCATCACTATGAGATGCAATTGATGACATTATTGCCAACATGGTAGAGGAAATGATTCGAGCTCGTTGGAAACGTACAACAATGTCCAAACATATTATTACAACCATTTCCACAAAGTACCACAAAATACCTTGCTACTAACGGGAAAATTTTGGATTTATGAGTTGTTTCTATATTTTCCATAATAATACTAGCAAAATATATAAAATAAAATTAAATAGAAATGACAAAATAATTTTTTTTGTTAAAGAATAAAATACAGAATAAACTACACAACTAAAAATATAGAAATGAATTAGATTACATTACTAATAGAAAAAATTATTAACATGGATAACTAAAGATTAGAACTCGTTGAGGTAAACTAAATTCTGAAAAATTAAAGAACAAATTATAAGAAAAGAAACAAATTGAAGCTTGTGTGATACCACAGTTTCCTTAAAACAGATTCACTGACTCCTGATAGGTGCTGGAAGTATGCCGTTGTCTGTTTCCTAGGATACGCCGATTGAAACCAACTAACGTGGAGGCACCTTCTGAATAGTTTCAACAAACTTGACAATGGTAACACACTCTCTCTAACACGAACCAAAGAAGAGGCTAGCAAGAAGATAGGGAAAATAATTTTTAGATAAAAATCATCTCCAACTTTATTATCTCAAAATATCATTTCCATTTTCTATCAAAAATCTCTCCAAAAATTATTCTTCTAAGTTGAAGGGGAAAGGTCTCTATTTATACAAGAAGGGGGAGTCCCTAGCCATGAGGGCTATCATCATGAGGGCCATCAAATTCCGTTAACCAAGGCCATCACTCTAGCCATTAGGGCTAGAGTTACAAAAGTTTACAACTCATGGCCACTAATATGGTCATCAACTCCATCATCAAAAGGTGAGAGTTACAAAAGTCCAAAAATTCCATGTGCTCAATATATACAAATAATATGTATATAATAATGTTTGAATAATTCAAACAAATGGGTCACAAAATGGATACGGGTGTTGGGTCACAGCCTGATCTAAGCCCAATCTCAAACACATACACAAGCTAAGCCCAACATAACACAGACGTAAGAGAAAGTGGCTATTTTCATTAATATTTTGAGGTAGAAGAGAAGGTGGCAATTTTCATTAATATTTTGTAGGGTCTTGCATAGAAGACATTAATAGAATGGTTTCAGCACTCCAGTGATACATTGTTAAGAAATTTCCATGAAGTGTTGTAGGCAATGATACCCTTCACTGCAATTCATAGTAGAAGTTGAGACCCTACGGTTATGCAACGCTGTCGCCACCCACATCTGCGTTCACAAGCATAATTATTGATTCCAGATGCAATCAATAATTTGTTTTCTTTAACATGTGCAGTAAAATGAATTTACATTTCTGAAAAATGTGTAACATAACTCGGTAGTACCATACAAGTATCAAATAAGACTGCATTGGTGTTTTGGACAGCACAGACGTAATGACATGAATCAAACAGGCAGATGCAAGTCCGTACTATAGCCGCAAAGGAATTCCAACACAAAATATTATTGTGGTCTGTGACTTTGATTTATGCTTCATGTTTGTTTCCTATGATTAGGATGGGAACATGCACACTAGTAGAGTTTTGCACTACGTTACAAGTAATGACGTACATTGATTCCCTCATCTCAAACTAGTTTATTATTAATATCAGTACAAAACATTAACTTTGAAAAATAAAATTTAGTTTCAAATAAACAAAGTATATAGGGAATTATTTTATAGGTTTTTGATAAAATTTTTGCGAATAATTATTTCATAAATAATGCACACAATTTTTGTATAAATTTCTTATTTTATAAATTTGTTGCATGACATTATATGATACATTTTATGCAAGTAAATACTATTTGGTTGATAGTAGGTGTAGTAATTTAAAATTTCTGACATTCTGATTTTTTTTTTTTTTGGTTAAAGATATAAAAAAATTGTTATGTCATAAAACACTGAGGGTAAAAAAAATTAACTTTTTTAAAGATATATTTATTTACGGAACAAAAAAAAAAATCATTATGTTATATGTAAAACATCGCCTAAATGGTAGTGTAGCTTGCTTTTTGTGTTCCTCTCGAATATGATTAGCCCTACAGTTCAGACTCACATGGTTCTGAATCTGATTTCACAAGTGCAATGTGAAATAGAAAAACACAAATGAGTCCAAATTCGGCAAATCTTTTGAAAAATCAAATTTGAATCACAATGCCAAAATTGGACTACATTGCCAGATTTTTGAGTCGCCACCTAAATATTTTTGGAAAATTTAGGAAACCCGTGACTTGTGCCAAAGGCCACTTATCCGTCATCACCAAAGTGTCTCGGCTCGGGAACTTGGGTATGAGAGGGGAAAGTCATGAATTGAGCACCCCATTCACCCGATCAAAGATCAGCCTCTACTAATCATGATGTAAATCTTACGTACATTATATGCTCTTGTTCCGTTTATTATGCTATCATTACTACGTGATACACACAAGTATAGACTATCTCGCAAAATTTGGAACATTTTGATTTCATGTTTGTTTAAAAAGTGTTTGAATATGTGCAATTTTGAAAAAGCGATATCATATGTCTATTTAATCAACTTATCCCAACTTAAGCGAAAAGTCTTCATCCACAGGCATTCAAACAGGTATATCAACTAAGCACTTAGCCTTATGGTAATCATGCTTGTTATGACAATAATCACACGCATGCAATATGCTAAAGCAAAAATGCTCACCTAGTACTCAACCGAGGAAAGCCAAAAGGAATAAAATAGTTAGAAAAATGCATGGTCCTAACGATGCAAATGGCGAATGCAACATATACAAAGTGCAATTACTAGGTTCGGTTTATTTAACATGGCATGTGTAACAACGCCCGCGAGGGACCTCGCTACAGCTCGGACTCTTCCGTTTTGTTTGGATGGTGCGGTTCTCAATCTGAACCAAAGAGTCCACCTCTGGCAAATCGTTTTGAAGAAAACAGATTTTTGAAAAAGTAGTTCCAAACATGGACTGCTTTGCCAGATTACAGAGTCGCCACCTAAATATTTTTAAAATGGGGAATTTAGGAAACCCTGACTCGGTGCCGAAGGCCACGTGTCCGTCATCACCAAATGTCTTGGCTTGGGAGCTTGGGTACGATCGGGGAAGGTCAGCTATGAGCACCCCCTTTCGCCCGGTCCGAAGACCGGCCTCTACTAACCGTGATATCCGATTTTGAAAACTTTACATGCTCTTATTCCAATTATTAGTCTAGAATTACTAGGTTATGCGCGCAGCAAACAAGTATAGACTAGATTGTCTAATTTGGAAACAAACATTGCATATCCGTTTGTTTTGAAAAGCGTTTTGGAATTTGCTACTCGCAAGTAGGCTAAAACACGGATTTCAATGAGTTTTCCCAACTCAGACAATCCAACCTCCACCCACAGGCATTCAAACAGTTTATCTCACGTAAGCAATTAGCCGCATGGTAAGCATACTGTCATGGCAACATTCACACGCATGTGGTATGCTAAAGCGTAAAATACTTACATCGTACTCCGTGCCAAAACAGTAAACTAGTTAGCAAACATGCATGACCTAGTTCATGTTAGGGTGACTAATGCAACACATACAGCATGTGATTAGGATAGGCTCGGCTAACCCTAAAATGGCATGTGAGATGCACTTTACTCGATGCACGTATTCAAGTTGGAATTGTAAATGCGATGCAGTTTGTATGATGTACCGAGCCCGGTGCATGTAAAGACAAATGCATGGATGCACGCATGCATTGCATAAGGTATGCTAAAATAGACGTGCCCTAATCTACCATCATAAGCAGGTAAATAAAAGGGAAGAAAGAAGTGGGGGTTGGAAGACATATAAACCACTCACCCACACTTATTACAATTATGCCCTCACTCGGAGGGACCGAATAATAATACAGATTAACTAACTACGCAAGCTAATTAAAATATTACAAATCAACTAAATTAATTAAATAAAATAATTAATCTAATTTAAACAGTAAATCGCCTCGGGATGAGGGCCGAATGCAGCGCGCGCTCGGGACCGGCTCGGAATCGTACTGTCATGCATGATTTGCCTCTGTTTCCTCTGCTCTCCTCCTCAGAAAATTGCCAAAGTCTCAGGAGTGCCTCTCAGGGCACTGGGGAGTACCACCGGCTGGGGTAGAGCACCACCGGCCGAAGAAGGAGGCCACCGGCACTAGATGAAGCTATCGGCTGGAAATTTACTGCCGGTCGGCACTAAATAGTGCCGGCCGGCACTTAACACCTGTAGAACTTGCAACTCACAGCAGCAGAGGACAACAACATGCATGGCAATGTGATTCAAGGTATTTGTGCACTATACACACCCCTTATCATGCTATTGACTCAATGGGGCATGTGCCTCGATTCCCGGACCACCAATCGCGCATTTCCATGCATGATGGCCCAAGGAACCAATTATGCAACTTTAGTTTCAAATGCAATGCAACCAAATAAACACACAAAAGTGCCCAACCTCTATCACATTTCACTTCAAGAGGCCAAGCATGCATGCTCATGTGATGCAACTCTAAGCATGTTATCTAACATGCAACATGGATTATGCAATATACCTATGCAAGCATACAAGCAAGCATACAAGACAAGCATGCAAACCAATGAAAGAATGGTCTTACACATGACTTAGGCAACTCAAATAGGCCTAAAATCAGTGGCCAAAGTGCCTAGACATGAGGACTAAACAAACACACACACATGCAAGTGTTATGATCCAAACCTTAAGCATGAACATGGCAACTCTCAAGCACACTTAAAGAGACCAAACATAGACAATGAGCATGCATTGTAAAGCTCTGAAATACATGCAAAACATGGTGCCAAACCAAGTTGAAGATAGACCAAACCAAGTTGAAGATAGACCAAACAAAGCATGCAAATGGTCTAAGGCTTAAAGCTAGTCAAAGAGGCTTTAAACCAAACTTATGCAAGGCGATTATGGCATGCACTAAACAACTAAAAACAGGTTTTTAGTATGTCAAAACAAAGCCAAAAGGTTACTTAGATGGCATCTAAGAGGCTTGAAATCGAAGGCATGCAAAATGGCCAAAACATGGGGGCATTCAAGACATGCTTTCAAAGCGTTAAAGAGGCGACTAAGGTGAGCATACAAGCACACCAAAAGGTCTGAAATAGCATGCTAGGTGGTTCCAAATCATCAAAAATGAAGCAAGCATGGCATGCTACACATTCATGCTCTTGAGGCCAACAAGTCGAATGTAAAGAGGCTACAATATACATGCTAAGATTGACCAAAATGACTATGGACAGAGCTAAAACATGTCAAAATGAGCATACAAGCTTCATGGATCTAAGCCTAAAAAATGCTAGAAATAGAGGCACACAACCTAGACATGTTAAGGGGCTATTATGGCATTACAAAGCAACTATGCAAGGCATGCAAGGAGTGCTAAAACCAACTTAAAACAGAGTTTAATCATGGCATAATAGGCATGAAAAATAGCCAAAACATGTTCAACACACAACCAAACATGGTGCTCCTTTGGAGGCCAAAACTTGCCTTTTTCAAGGACATCAAGGAGAGGGGGTGGCCCTCTCCTTTTGGAGGCTTCAAGGCACCATCTCTACCACTGAAATCCCTCAAGATTTCAGTGGTGGAGAGGCCCAAGCACCGAAGTCTCGGAGCTCTCACAAAATGGCCTAAAAATGGCCCTTTTCAAGGCCTAAGGGTGGTCAAACCTACCCAAAGTGCAAAACACTCTTGATAAACAATAAAGAGGGTTAAAAATCAGAACTTTTATGTGTTATGGACTAAACACAAAAACAACTCTAAGCTAGGTAAAAACAAGGTGCAAAAATGGGGTAAATAAAGTAAGTTTTGTTACCTTTGAAGACCACCTTCACAAAGGTTGGAGTTGTTGGTTCCTTGAGCTCCAAACCAGTCAAGAACTTCAAGAACAAGCCTTTAGGACCTTAGTAGCCAAAGGAAGGTGAAACACTAGGTGTTGGTGAGTAAAAGTGTGACACTAACACCTAGTGTAGAAAACAAGGGAGGAAAAGAGAGATAGAAAGTGTATCTATCTTAACCCTAGAAACCAGAGCTTGGTCTGTCTAAAATGGCTCCAATTTTTGTAACCTCAAGCCAAGAAGAGGAGTGGTTCTCTTATAGGCAAGCAAAGCTTGCAAAGCTTACAAGCTAAGCTAACTAAGAGGGTCATCCCTCCATACACGTGTATGGAGGGGAACCAAAACTATACAGCTGTCTGAAAATATCTCATAAAGCAACTGCACAGTGTCCGGCCGGCAAAGAGTGTCATTTTGACAAAACTTAGTGCCGGTCGGCACAAAAGAGTGCCGGTCGGCACAATAAAGTGCCGATGGCAACACCAGCCAGCCGGTGGCCTCTAGCCACAGCCGGTGGTATGTGGGGGTGCCTCACAAAGCATTCCCTGCCCTTCCAAGGCAAAACACAAGTGTTTGGTGCAAAACCAAACACAAAACGGTCGAGTTCGGAAGTCCTGAGGCAAGGCGCGCGGGCCGAGAACTCCGGGAACTCCAAACGAACGCAAACATGGATAATCACTGAGCGTTCCAACGGTGACATCCAAGTCTTGAGGACGGTCAAAAATGGGGTGTCTACAGCATGTGAGTCAATTCAAGGCATGCGACAACTCATGTATTCCAGTAAGGAAGGAAATTGACATTTGATTAGTATGATGAGCCGACCGAACCTTTATGCACGCAAAAATGGATATGTTAAGCAGTGTAATGATATGAAAAGTGTAAAACATGCTGCTACCATTATAAGCGGATAAATAAAAGAGAGAAAGAAATGGGGGTTGAAAGACATATATAATATTACAATTTTACCCTCGCGTAGGAGGGTCCGAATATCTAAGTGTTTGAATTAATTACTTATTACAAATTTGAATAAATAATAACTAAAGAATTATCTAATTTATTACAACATAAATATTGCAACAAGAATATGTAAAAAATGCACAAGGATTGCATGCGCGTCAATGAAGACAGTTTTCAAAAACTACTCTGTTTGCCCTCTGTGAAACTGCTCTGTTTCACTCTCAGCCACTGCCCTATGTTTCAACCAAAAGTGTCTTGTTTACCATGCATTGGAGCCTGGCCGACCCCCAATGATGCTCGATTGGGTGCAAACAAATCTGGCCGTGCCCTATGTTGTTGCAGAAAAATGTTTTTGTGTTCTAAGGTGAAAACAATAGGCTCAAGAGAAGAATGGATTTGATTCCTAAACCATCAATAGGCTCAAGTTGATTGCGTGATGATTTCGGACACGATAGGACAAAATATTAATGAATGCAATAAAAGACAAACAACTCCTCCTTCCTATCATGAAATTAATTCAAGAGGGAAGGTAGACACGCCTTAAGAATCATCGAACATCACGAATTAGTATATGATGAGTCTAGAAATGATGGATTCAGTATAACGTCCAACTGAATCCAACCAATTTTGTTAGTCCTTTTTACGTCGGTTTCAATCGATTTTAAGCCGATTTTATTAGCCTTTTTCAACTTACCTTTCCATTCTTTAATCATTTAGTACAAAAATGAGAATTAAGTCCACTAAATGGAGGAAAGTGTTAAATAAGAAGTTGTTCTTGATATGAGAGAGATGTAATGCCTTGGTAATGAACCTCTGAAGAGATTAAACCATTAAGCATGGAATGGTCTCTTTCGTATGTCTCAAACAACACTCGTTTGAAACGACTCTCAAACAAAGAAAACCAAGAAAGGAGGGAGGGTGCAGTAATGATTATGTAGAGTTGATTATTGCAAAAGTGAGACTCTTTACATGAAAAATTAGGAAAAGAAGGCTATCAACTCAAATGACTCGATGTCTAAGGCCTAAACAACCAAAGCCATAAGGACTTACAACACAACAAACATAATATTTAAAGTATACACTACTTAAATGAATTAAACAACCCTAAAATGTAAAAAAACAGTAGCTAAAATCATGTTTAAGAGAGCACAAAAGATAGCAAAAAAACATGAAGATGCAAAGCTAGTAAGCAAGACTTTTTGGGACTTCTGAATCATATTTTTCAGCCATTTAAAACTCTAAAAATCAGTATTTAAACCAAAGAAAAGAGTGGGAAAACAAAGGGTATGGGCTATGGGAGAAGGTTCAAGAAAGGGTGATAAGCCCCTTCACCTTTGATAGCTCTTTAACCCCAAACTTTAGCACTTGGAATCTATCCAAAACAGTATGAAAACACAAGAAAAATATAGAAAAAGATTGAAATGAAAACAAGAAAGAAGGTGGCAAGCTTATACCTCTTGAAGAGAGAATGCTTTGTTGTAAACCAAACTTGATCCTAAGGCACTCTCAAGTGTGATTTATGGTTTTAAAGTCTCAACCAAGGCTCCAAGCTTAAGCTCTAAGGGTGTATATGGTGTATAGATATGGCTTAAAGATGATATAATAACAGAAAGTTAGCTTGCATGGGAAGAAGGAGCTCTCAAAGATCTTTTACACTCTTTGAAATTTTTCTAACCCTCAAAATAGAGGCATGAGCTCGTATTTATAGAATTTGAGACAAATAGATCACAAATATCTTCAAAAATAGACGCTGGCGGATTCCCTTTCAGAACAGTGTTTATCGCTCAAAAGGCATAACCGGGCTCTAATGGCCACGGCCGGGCCCAAATGAGGCACGACCGGGCCCCAACGTGGTTCCCCTATTTCTCAGTTTCAGGTTCCAAGAAGGTTGGCACAATGTTCAAAAATGGTTTTCTAAAGTGAAATCACCTTGGGTATGGAAGGTTGGGATTGTTTAGAGCTTGAATTCGGATTCCTTTGTTGAGCATTTAAACCACTTACCCAATGTAACCTTCATCATCGAGTACTCAAAATAAAGCACCCAAGTCTTACGGACGGTCAAAAATGGGGTGTCTACAGTTGCCTCTCTTTAACAGAGCTCGGTACGTCATGAAATGATGGGAGCGAATGTCAAAGCCCAAAGACGACCCATTTGACAAGGCCGTAAGACTTGGGCAAACAAACAAATGCAAATACAGTTGGTTGAACCCGAGGATTGCCTACGTATCCCTTTGCAAGGAATTAAACCTGAGTAGTTCAGGGGCAAAATACACAATGACATATAAATGCGATGCATTTTGAAAGTTGGACTTACACGTTGCATGAAGCCGGTTACTTTAAAACAACTATGAACATGCGAAACCATGCGATAAGCAATAGAAAAGTAACAGCACAAATGAAAAGTCCCAAAACAAACCTAACCGCGCTACGCATAGAAAGGAGTAAACAATTAACAAGACAGTGCAATCGACAAACTTATCTCTCCACATTGTATACGAAGAGAAAAAGGAAATTTTAACCAAGAGAAATCAACAATCTAACTCGTCTCACGAGAAAGAAGGAAAAGGTGATGTGAACAATAGGAGCACCTGATGTTTTAACCGCATAAAACAACTCCTAACACGACTCACGCGAAAGGAGGAAAGATAGTGTGAACACCAGGCGCCCCTGATGTTTTTAACAAAGTAAAATAACTCCTAACGCGTTTCACGCAAAAGGAGGAAAGATGGTGTGAACGCCAAGCGCACCTAATGTTTTTAACCGAGTAAAACAACTCCTAATGTATCTCACGCAAAAGGAGGAAAGATGGTGTAAACACCAGGCGCACCTGATGTTTTTAACTAAGTAAAACAATTCCTAACGTGTCTCACATGAAAGGAGGAAAGATGGTGTGAACACCAGGCACACTTGATGTTTTTAACCAAGTAAAACAACTCCTACTGCGTCTCATGTGAAAGGAGGAAAGATGGTGTGAACAACAGGTGCACTTAATGTTTTTAACCAAGCAAAATAACTCCTAACGATTCTCGCGCGAAAGGAGGAAAGATGGTGTGAACACCAGGTGCACCTGATGTTTTTAACTGGGTAAGTCAACTCTGAGCGTGTCTCACGTGAAAGGAGGAAAGTTGGTGTGAACAACAGGCGCACCTGATGTTTTTAACTGAGTAAAACAACTCCTAACGCGTCTCACGTGAAAGGAGGAAAGATGGTGTGAACAACAGGCGCACTTGATGTTTTTAACCAAGTAAAACAACTCCTAACGTGTCTCATGCGAAAGGAGGAAAGATGGTTCGAGGTTAAAAAACCCCTCGAATCAGCGAAAGGGCAAACAATTTTTTAGAACTCGATACAACGAGATTATCCCATCCTGGGAACTTGCTTCTGAAAATGCCTCGAAAAAATGAAGCTTATGAAGATAACCCGATTCAGGGTATGGAGAGTGGGTCACAAGTTAGATAAGTCAAAATGATGCACAAATCAAAATGATGCTCGAATTAATAATTTGAAATCAATTTTGTCAATTTTTCTTTTGAAAATGGGTTTACTTTGAATGTAACATAACTCTGAAAAATGATATAAAAAACTGAATGCAATTTGGATTTCGATTCCGTAATGTTTGAAAATCGGAACAAATTACGAAGAAAACAAAGCACTTTTGTTTCCCTCTTTTTTCTTTTCCTTTTTCTCTTTCTTGCATTATTTTTTCCTTTCCTTCTCTTTTTGTTTTTTTATTCTCTTTTCCTGTTTTTATCGTTTTTTCTCCTTTTTCTTCTTCTCTTCTTTATTTCTGCTTTTTCTTGTTCTTTTTACTCTTTTTTTTTTCTTTGTTCTGTTTTACCCAGATTTAAAACAAGGCTGCCCATTCAGTGAAGTAACAAAACAAATAAAACAGGTTACACTTGGGGCCGACCGGGTCTCAAAGGAGCACGGCCGAGCTCCAATAGAGCTGGCCAGGTCACAACAGCGGCTAGGGGCAGTGCGGTAAAACCGCAGCCCATGGTTGCTTAAAACACACGTAGCCTCCTATTCCGCACACACCTCCACTCAAAAACTCTCCCCCCTCTCTCTTTCTCCTCTCTCTCTAGATTTTCCCTCTCTTCACAATACCCATCAACCCTTGCAAATTTTTCCTTGAAAACCCTTCCACCCCTTTACATTTTGAACCGATTAGAATTGGTTTTGGTTGAGTTTTGGGATTTCTCTTTGTTTTCCTTAGTTTCTCACGTGATTGCTTGGGATTTTACCTACCCTCTCTTGTTTTTCCCATTCTCACTTTATTTTCTCTCTCCTAGGGTTTATCTTTGGGGTTTTCCCCTCTTATTCACTCACCTATACACTTTTCCTCACATTTCCTCATTTTCCATCTATGGCTAGTGACGAGGTTCCCATTTTGGACCCTGCCGCGGGTATTGGTGTTATCCTTGGTGAGGACATGGCGGCCGAGGGTGTTCTCCCTTCTGTCCCTGAGCCTGAGTTACTTCCTCTTAGTAAGAGATCTTTTGACGCGGTCACCTTTCGGCCACGTACACGCGCCTTGACCCTTGGCGGTATTCTGAGGTTTGAGGGCCTCATTCCCGGGATTGACGAGGAGGTCATGTTGCGAGAGCCCACGGAGCACTTGTCTACCGATGCTTCCACGATAAGAAACCATTTTTCTTTGTTTTGAACATATTTAAACAAGTCCTTTATTGCCCTTTAATGCAAATACTAACAACATTCCCCCGCCACAGGTGATAGCCAGCAGGATAGGCAGCTACGGGACGGTTTCTGGCCCTTGGTACTAGTACAAGAGGCTCCCTACAGAGGTCCACACACTTGTTGACACCGTTGACTTTGGTCCCTTCTACTTAAGACTCATATAGATGAGGGCCAAGCCACTACTATACGGGGCCTTAGTGGAGAGGTGGTGGGACACCACCAACTCCTTCCACTTCTTATTGATCGGGGAGCTGACTTTGACCCCGCATGACTTTTCAATGCTCATAGGTGTGGACTCGCCTTTTTCCATGCCCGGCCTTTCGGAAAGGGTTTGAAAAGAAGGCCTCATAGTTCAGACTCCCGCGGTTCTGAATCTAGTCTCACAAGTGCAATGTGAAACTGATAAACACCAAAGAATCCAAATTTGGCAAACCTTTTTGGAAAATTGATTTTGAATCAAATAATGCCAAAATTGGACTACTTCGCCAGATACAGAGTCGCCACCTAAGTATTTTGTTTTGGGAAAATTTAGGAAACCCTAACTCGTGCCAAAGGCCATGTGTCCGTCATCACCAAAGTTGCCTCGGCTCGGGAACTTGGGTACGAGAGGGGAAGGTCCTGAAATGAGCACCCCCGCTCGCCTAATCAAAGATCGGCCTGTACTAATCATGATACGTTTTTTTTTATAAATATTATGTATTCTTATTTCGGTTATTAATCTAACCTTACTATGTGATGTGCACAAGCAAGTATAGACTAGTCGCAAGACTTGGAACAATTCAACTCATGTTTGTTTGCGAAAAATGGTTTGAATTTACCACCCTCAAGTGGGCTTAAAAGATGCAGATTTGCCACCAAACATAGTGGGCTTAAAACAGGATTTGCCACTCAACAAAGTGGGCTTAAAACATACATTTGTTGAATCATTCCAATTCAAACAATAAGCCTTCATCCACAGGCATTCATGCAATTTATCATTTAAGCACATAGCCTCATGGAAAGCATGCGAAACATGGCAATATGGCAATCATACTCATGCAAGTATGCTAAAGCATAAAGACTCACCGAGTACTCCAAGCCAAAACAGAAACTAGTTAGAAAGATGCAGGATGGTGCATGCACGACAAATGAATGGATGCAAGCATGCGATATGCTAATTGAAACATGATCCCTAATCTAACCATCAAAAGCGGGTAAATAAAAGGGAGAAAGACGTGGGGTTGGAAGACATGCACCCACGAACGCACACTTATTACAACATTACGCCCTCGCAAAGGAGGGTCCGAATGAATAAGCTAACTAGCTACACTAATTAAACTAACTATTACAAACCAAAACTAATTAACTATTCTAGTTAACTATTACAACATGATATTTAACTAACTATTCTAAGCTAATTAAATATTACAAAACGAATTGATTAGCTAAACACTTTAACTAACTAATTACAAAGCAAGTAAATTAGCTACCACTAATTAACTAAATAAAGCAGTGAAATGGCCTCGAGGGGCGAGGGATGCATGCATGCTCGGCTTCTCCTCCCGAAAATGCCACCGCCTTGCCATTGCAGCCTCTGTTTGCACACATTCGACCACTGAAAATTGTGCCAACTCCCAGAACACCTCTGATCCCTTTCAGGAGCACATAGAGCAACCTTCTTCATTAATGGCCGGCCAGCTACCAATGGTGGCCATCGGCTACCAATGGTGGCCATCAGCTACTGCTGGTGGCCGGTCGGCCACCCCTTTCCTGAACTTCCTTTTTTGTTGCAACAGAGAGCAAACAGAGGCAAAGCAGTGTATTCTCAAAGAGTGTATGTACTGCTACCCTCCTTATCATCACACAAGCTCAAAGGAGTGTAGCTCTTGGCCCTCAAACCATCAACCAAGCATTTTCCATGCATGATGGCTAAGGAACCAAGCTTGTACAAGCTTAATGAGTGCACAACATGACTCAAAAGGCCACCACCATATCATGCATGATCAAGGGTGATGGTGACCAAGGAAAATGGCACATTTTCATCACTTTGAGTATAAAATGTCCCATTTTCCTCGTGTTCGAATTAACGTCCGATTCGAACACATGTAATGCAACACAAAAGATGCTTTGTCTTGCGTCATTTACTTGTTCATTTTGTTTACTCATTTTAGTTTACCAATCCATTCTTTAACCGGTTAAGTGCAAAAGTGAGTGTCCTCTAATGGAAGAGGTGTCAACCAAGGGATGATTTAAGGCAAGAGAGAGGTCATGCCTTTGATTAGTAGAAACACCCAAAAGAGGATTGAAACCATTAAGCACGAACCTCGATAAAGCAAATGAAAAAGTGAAAAAATGAGGGAGGTTGCAGATATTTAAAGTTCTGAAATGGAGTGCAAAACAACACTAAAGCATGCTTTCAACTCAAAATAAGGATGATCAAAGCATTAAAACACTAGGCTAGTGAAGAAAATTGCACTACAACCATGCAATACAAGCCTCAAATGATACAACCAGCCAAAAACAGAGCCAAAACAGGTCAAAACAGCGGCAAAAGCATGCTTAGATTAAGCTACAAAATGCTAGAAAAACATGCTAACATGATAGGCAACTAGGCATGCAAGCAAGACAACAAGGAGGGGAGGCCATCCCCTCCAATTTTGGACTTCAAAAGAAGGTTTTTACCACTAAAAAACCTCTGAATTTCAGTGGTTAAAAGGCCCAAAAATTTTGATTTGAAGGTGATAAAAAATGGCACAAAAAGCTAAACAATTAAGCAACAAGAAGGGTGGACTTTCCCTTAACAGCAAATAGCCTCAAACCACCATTTTTAAACAATAAAAGCAGAGTTTTTTGGAGTCCAAAACCAGCTCAAAAACAGTGTAAAAAGATGGTAAAACAAGTATTTAAAACAAGCTTAAAATACAAGTGTTATACGTCTTGAAGACAAGATGCAAGTTAGAGCAACAAAACAAGCTAAATCAAGCCAAAATCCTCTTCTAGAGGTCAAAGAGGGCCTCAAGAGATCTCAGCTCCAAGGTGGTAGTGTTTGGTTAAGGGGTTGATGTGCAAAAGTGTAGAGAAACTAGACTTTAAGGCACAAAATAAGGAGAGAGAGAGAGAGAGAGAGAGAGAGAGAGAGAGAGAGATATTTTTGGTCCAAAATTTCTAACCCTCCAAAATGGGGGAGGACACCCCCTATATATAGAAAATCAAGGTTTGAGCTTGAATTCATTCTACCATACATGTGTATGAAGATCCAATTCAGTGAGCAACAGCTGGCACAGCTGGCAAACAAATATCTGAAACAGGAGACCAATGGCCGTCGGCCACCAATGGTGGCCGTCGGTCACCACTGGTAATCGACCGGCCACCACTGGTGGCTATCAGCCACTACTAGTGGTTGACAGGCACAAACCATGGCCATAGGTCCCAAGGCTAGCCGACAGGCAAGAGACAACAAGCTCTTGGTTCAAAAACATGCACAAAACAGGCAAGGTTTAGAGGCTCAAAGACAAGGCGTTCCGCTGAGGACTTCGGACGCTCAAAACGAACACAAACAAGCACAATCATCAAGTGCACAAACGATGACGGCCAAGTCTTGAGGACGGTCAAAAATGAGATGTCTACAACAGGCTTGCGGGTAGGGGTTGGCGACCCGATTTCATTCAATCCTGACATGACATAGTGGAGAGCTGCACAACTTCATCTTCTCAGGGTGATCCCAGATACGGTAGGCCACGGGATGGTACACTGCATCTGGTTCTTGGACCACTTCTCTGGCCTTCATCCAGTTACCCCAGAGGAGGTCGCTCAGTACAATAACGGTTTCCTCATGTATCTCCTCAGTACTACCCTGTTTGCGAACAGGGAAAATACCGTGGGGCTATACATCTTAGGCACACTGGTGCATCTACCATGGGAGGTGGAGTATGACTGGGGTGGTGCTAGCCTGGCCACCCTATAATGCTACATGAGTTTCGTATCTCACCAAAAGGCAGATTCACTTGGCGGTTACTGGAGAGTTTGGGAGGTATACCTCACACTTCGTTTTTTGTCTTGCTTTGTATTTCCCGTTTATATTTGCTTTATCTGTTCACTTGGTTTCTCAACTTGTTTTCCTTTTGCAGCTGTGGGTTTAAACATACTTCACTTCCCTTGCCCCACTCCCAGTGTGGCCAATTGAGTTGTTTGTACCCCACTCTCGGTACTACAACTCCCGGTTTGAGCGGCTCCAACACGTAGATTGTAAATTTCCTTACTTCCGCCATTTCTTTGACACCATCACCGCAGAGAAGGTAACAAAACCTGATAATAGTCTTTATCTTTTATTGTTTCCACTATTTCCATTCCATTCAACCCTTGATATCTGATACTTGGCTTGCATCTTCTACTTGCAGATTGAGTGGCACCCTTGGGCGGGCATTCCTTAGGCATTGAGGATGACCTATGTAGCTGAATGACAGGCTTTTTCTATGTGGATTCTGTTCAAGGATCCCTTTGGCAAGGCGTATCATTTGGGGGAGCAATTCATTTGTCAGACTCAGGGCTAAGCCGATCCTAATGTTCCACATCCCCCTCGTACAGGTATGAGGATCGTCGATGATCTCCGCGATGGGCCCCTGATTGATCACCTCATGCAAGGAGAGGATGGTGACCAGTACCACGGAGCTAGCTAGACATTATCACCTTCCTATAGACTCGCGTGATGGCTCCTCTTACCAGGGGTGTGGTCCGTGTAATTCCTAAGGCTGCTGTCGCCGTTGCTTGAGGTGTTCCCACTGGAGCTCCTATTTCTAGTGTCACGGCCTTGGTTTTTCCAAGCCAACCGTGCGGCCTTAGATTCTTATGCACGCCTTGCTTGCACCTAAGTAAGCCTTTTTGGAAGAGAGCTAGGAGAAGTTTGCACACACAAGAGAGACTTAGAGAAACTTAGAGAGAGCTCTTGGAGAATGCTTTGCTTGTATTGTTTGAATGCTTGTGATTACACTTGGTCTACTTGGGTTCTTGGGTGGTTTGGGCAAATGAAGCTGTGATACCCCTGTTCTGTAGTACGCTAATTGGTCCTTAATTTGAGTATGATTATGTGTTTAGCATGATTTTATGTGTCATTATGTGAATATATGTGATTTTGAAATTCTATCTGTTCACCGTAGGAATATCTGTTTGAATAATCCGCTTCGGAAATTAAATTGAGGGCCTTATCGGCCACAGAACCCGAAATTGATTACGCCATTGTGATTGGCATAATTTTTAGAGCCTACGGTGAAATTTAATTAGAAATTGATTCTGGTCAGATTAAACTGATTAAATTGATGAATTAAGTGCCCAAATATTTTATATTGAAATAATATGCTAGTGGGGCTTGTTGTATGTTAGCATTACACTCTCCTTTAACTCTTTGGAACTAAAAAATCTGAGTTAGACAATTGTGAGAGAGAGAGGGGCCGGCCATAGTGAGAGAAAGGGAGAGAATTGTGCTAAGTTGGCCTAAAGCTTGGAAATCTTGGAGATTTAGCTCAAGAATTGACTAGAGCTTAGAAGATCAAAGCTTCTAGGTGAGTAATTCTTGGATTATAGTTTGTAATTTTGTGTGCTCAAGCTAATTTGGTGATCAAGAGTAAGATTGAAATGAAATTGGGTTGTATTTGTTGAATTGAAGCTTAATATGTGCATGCATGTAGGAAATCACCTTGATATTGCATGTTTGAGCACAAATGTGTATAATCCATGTGAAATGTTAAAGGAAACTCATGTCTTGATCACCATTTGTGTTATCTAAGTTGAGAATGTGGCTAATTCATCACATGCATGTACAATTTGAGAAGATGTGAGCTTGAATGCATGAGTTTGTTATGTTGGTGTTGAGTTTGACATATTTTGGGACATGCATGTAGATAAATCAAGAAATTGAGCTCCATAATGTTATAATCTTGCATTGGTGCCATGTTAGTATGATTATATTTGGGATTTGAGCCATTGCATGCAAGTATTGTGGCTGGAAAGTCGAAATGAAGCTCAAGAATGCAATTCTGGGTTTTCCAAAAATTTGAGGTCCGCTCGAGCGGGAAACCCTCCGCTCGAGCGTGAATTTCGTGCTCCCAGCACTTTTTGCAGAGTTGGATGTCCGCTCGAGCGGGATATCTCACGCTCGAGCGTGGAACTTTTGTAGACAGGCCTTCCGCTCGAGCGCTCTATTCCACGCTCGAGCGCATTTTTCATGCAACCAGCACTTTTGCAGGCCTTAAGGGTCCGCTCGAGCGGGGGAGTCCACGCTCGAGCGGGGACCCTGTTTTCTGAAATTTTGTTTTCGCATTCTGTGTTTCGTTTTTCGTTCTCTTTCACTTGCAAGCACTCTTAGGCATGTGTTAAGCATTGTAAATGAGTTAATGAGATAAGAATAAAGCCTAAAGAGAATATGTGAATTAAAGAACGGATTGAACTGTTAGTGACCCTTTTGTGTTCATGAAATGTGTAGGGTCAAGCTCCGGGGCAAATCCACAAGCCGATCACTGTGAGTAATATCGATTGTGAATGTCCAATTGTTTATTCCCGTATAAGCTTTATGAGTTGCTAATTGGGATTGTGGACAAAAGTCTGACATGAATAAATGAATGGACCGAAGGTCGTTCTGATAAACATAAATGGACCAAAGGTCGTTTTAATAAACATAAATGGACCAAAGGTCATTTTGATAGAATTGAATGGACCGAAGGTTGTTTTGATATAAATGAACGGACCGAAGGTCGTTTTGACATAGATGAATGGACCAAAGGTCGTTTTGACTTATATGAATGGACCAAAGGCCGTTTTGACATGAATGAGTGGGCCGAAGGTCGTTTGACAAGAATGAACAGGCCGAAGGCCGTTTTGACATAAATGATCGGGCCGAAGGCCGTTTTGACATGAATGAGTGGGCCGAAGGCCGTTTTGACATGAATGGAAATCTGAATGGGCCAAAGGCCAGAATGTTGAAACTACAAGTCACTTGATTTGAAATTCGTATAGTTATATATCTGTTAAATAGAACTATGAATTGGGCCCAAGGCTGTTTGGAACCTGCTGTTCTACATTGTTATGTAACTTCTTTATTTGATATTATTCACTGGGCTATCGCTCACGCTCATTCATGTGTTTGTAGGTGAGCCAAGAGAAGTCCAAACCCAGCCCCAGTGAAGTCTTCCATGAACAACACGAGTTTTGGAGAGTCAGCCTTGTGTCTCACGCACGAGACCCATCCTTGCCATTTTGTTATGCATTTACGTTTTGTCTTGTTGGCAAGGACTTTGTGTATATTTGTATATAGTCTGTTATGGGTTGGCTCAGTTTAGATGATCTTGTCTGTAAAGAAGTTTATGCTACTGTACTTTTGATGTGGGTTATTAACGTATATGAGTATGGTTTGTTTGATGTGCATATAAGCACGGCTCTATGGACAAAGTTTTAAATTTTTGCTTCCGTTTGGCCCCTTTACTCTGACGAGTTATGTTTGTTTTGGTCTGAGGCCGTAGGTAATCACAGGATTATTGGCCGGTTATGTCCTTAACCTATCGGGGCGGGTTCGGGTCATGACAGAGTGGTATCAGAGCACGAGTTAATAACTCACACACTTGTCCAAAAGAGCAATACGCGTCTAGATAAGATCTAGGATGCATTCATGTGATAAATATGAATTTGGAGGCATTGATAATATGCTTAACTATTTTGATTCGAACTGTGAAAGCATCAAGAATATGCTTAAGTGTTTTGATTTGAGTAATTATGCGCTATAAGTTGTAATTTACTTGCATTGCAATTATTTGAATATGTGTGCTCTTAGTGTATACATATTTGTGAATCTTTTGTGTGAAATATAATGCAAGTTTAATAAGATGGTGAGAACCAGAGGTGGTGAGATACATGAGTCCTCTACTGCCAGAATAGACAGAATGGAAAGATTGATCCAAGAAATGGAAGAAGCTTTGAGACAGCAACAGGAGTGGCAACAACAGTGGCAGCAACCACACCCGCCACCTCCACCTCCGGCACCACCCGTACCAGATAATCAAAATAATGATCGGATAATAGCTCTCACCAAGGAATTCAAGAAAATGAAACCACCACAGTTCCACAGGGGATTAGATCCATTGAAAGCTGAAGCATGGGTCCTCGGCATTGAGAAATTATTTGAAGTGTTCCCCTGTTCAGAGACTCAGAAAGTGCTCCTAGCCACTTTTATGCTAGAAGACGAAGCAAGAAGATGGTGGATGTTGATGCGAGAAAATCATAAAGATGTGGATTGGGTAAAATTTCTGGAGATCTTTTATGACAAGTGCTTCCCGCAATGCGTTCGGGATAGGAAAGTAGCCGAGTTCATGGAACTCAAGCAAGATAGCATGATAAGTTCACTGAATTGGCCAGGTTTGCACCACACGTGATTGACACCGATTATAAGAAGGCAAGACACTTTGAAGGTGGACTCCGCAGTGACATCCTAGAGAGGGTGAATGTTCTAAAGTTGGAAACCTACATTGGGGTGCTTGACAGGGCCATCATATCAGAGGCTAATATAGCTAGACAAGTTAAGCCAGTAATAGAATGGAAGGGTAACAAAAGGCAAGGCTTCTTTTCGAAGAAGAAATTTCTGAAAAAGCAAAACACGGGCTCCTCCACTACTTCAAATTCTTCCTGAGACACAGCTCCCATGTGCAATATCTGTAGCAAAAGGCACCGTGGAGTCTGTTACCGTGCATCAGGAGCCTGTTTCAAGTGTGGGAAACAAGGGCATATGGCCCGAGAGTGTAATCAGAATGGTGGAAAGATAGCAGCTAGTTCCACTGCATCAGTTCCAAAGCCGGGAAATACTTTGAGATCCGCTATTACCGGGGATACCGTGAGACAGGGGAGAGTTTTTGCGCTTGTTCCGGGCGATACACGGAATGCCAATGCCGTTGTCTCAGGTACCATTTCAATATGTAATCAGGATGCCTTTGTATTAATTGATTCTGGATCAACACACTTATTTGTAACATATACATTTGCATCTAGACTGAAAAGACCCCTAGAGTTGTTACCATATTTGTTTGTGTGTCTGCTCCATCGGGGGAATCTGTGTTATGTGACTATATATATCGGTTTTGTGACATGCATATTGAGGATGCTACCTTATATGTAGATTTATTGCCCTTGAACTTTAGACATTTTGATGTAATTTTGGGCATGGATTGGTTGACCAAGTATTGTGCCACCATAGATTGTGTGACAAAAAGGGTTGTATTTAAACCACCAGAACAAAAAGAAATTGTGTTTGTGGGTAATGGGGTAGTGCCTCCACCTTATTTGATATCTGCAATGAAAGCATGTAAACTGATCAGGAAGGGGTGCCAGGGTTATCTGTGCTATGTGTTGACTGAACAATCTGTGAATGTTGAATTGAATGATATTCCTATTGTTAGAGAATTCCCAGATGTGTTCCCAAATGAATTACCAGGGGAATTGGTAGACAGGGAGATAGAGTTTACTATTGAGACTGTGCCAGGCACCCAGCCTATTTCTAAGACTCCCTACAGAATGGCTACTGCCGAGATGAAAGAATTGAAAGAACAGTTGCAAGACCTGCTTAACAAGGGGTTTATCCGGCCTAGCACTTCGCCTTGGGGCGCACCGGTGTTATTTGTGAAAAAGAAGGATGGTACCTTGCGCCTGTGCATCGATTATCGGGAATTGAACAAGGTAACGATAAAGAACAAGTATCCCTTACCCCGTATTGATGATTTATTTGACCAGTTGCAGGGATCACAGGTGTTTTCTAAGATTGATTTGAGATCCGGGTATCATCAGCTGAAAGTTAAGGCAGAGGATGTTGAGAAAACGCATTCAGAACGAGGTATGGTCATTTTGAGTTTCTTGTTATGCCATTTGGAGTGACTAATGCTCCGGCAGCATTTATGGACCTAATGAATAGAATTTTTAAAACCTACCTTGATGAGTTTGTTGTAGTCTTCATCGATGATATTTTGATATACTCTAAAGATAGACTTGAACATGAACATCATTTGAGGACTGTTTTACAAATACTTCGGGAAAGGAAATTATTTGCTAAACTAAAGAAATGTGAGTTTTGGTTGGATGAAGTTGTTTTCTTAGGGCATGTGATCAACAAGGAAGGAATTTCAGTGGACTCGCAGAAAATAGAGGCAATTGTGAATTTACACCGACTAATGTGACAGAGGTTCGCAGTTTTATGGGCTTAGCTGGGTACTACCGGAGGTTTGTGAAGGACTTTTCGAAATTAGCCATGCCTCTTACCCAATTGACACGTAAAGGGCAACCGTTTAAATGGAATGATGAAAGAGAATCTGCTTTTCAAGAACTGAAAACAAGATTGACCACTGCACCAATTTTGACACTACCTTCAGGTACGGAAAATTTTGTAATCTTCAGTGATGCGTCTTATAAAGGTTTGGGTTGAGGCCACATGAGAAGAATTATCCAACGCATGACTTGGAATTGGCCGCAGTTGTTTTTGCTTTGAAAATCTGGCGGTATTATTTGTATGGGGCAAAGTGTGAAGTCTACACAGATCACAAGAGCCTAAAATACTTTTTTTACACAGAAAGAACTAAATATGCGACAGAGGAGATGGCTTGAACTGATCAAAGACTATGATCTTGAGATTCAGTACCACCCTGGGAAAGCCAATACAGTTACAGATGCCTTGAGCAGAAAATCAACAGGGAGTATAGCTTGTTTGCTTACAGAACAAAGGGAAATTTTGCAAGACTTTGAGAGTTCTGAAATTGAAGTAATAGTATATGGGCAGGGCGGATTGATAGCCGCTATTACGCCGAGCCGGCCATTGTTGATGAAATCAAACAGAAACAGAAAGAGGATGAGTTCCTCAGAAAGGTGATTGATGAATTTGAGAAAAGTCCGAAAGCAGAGTTTGGCATTGAGAGTGAAGTGTTGAAATTCCGAAACCGACTATGTGTCCCTGATATCCCGGAACTGAAGAAGAGGGTCCTAGATGAAGCCCACAGATCCGTATTTGCTATGCATCCGGGTAACAATAAAATGTATCGGGACTTGAAACAAACCTATTGGTGGCCTAAAATGAAGAAAGAGATTGCAGAATATGTGTCCAAGTGCCTTCAGTGTCAGCAAGTTAAGGCTGAACATCAGAAACCAGGCGGTCTACTTCAACCTCTCCCTATTCCTGAATGGAAGTGGGAACATGTGACTATGGATTTCGTTGTTGGCCTACCTCGGACTTCTCGAGGTATGGATTCTATTTGGGTTGTAGTTGATAGACTGACTAAATCTGCACATTTTCTGCCTGTCAAAACTACATTTACTGCTTATAGATTGGCTACCATTTATGTTGATGAGATTGTCCGTTTACACGAAGTTCCGGTATCCATTGTGTCAAATAGAGATCCGAAATTCGTGTCTAGATTGTGGAAGAGTTTGGAGGAAGCTATGGGAACAGAACTAAGATTCAGTACTGCATTCCACCCACAGACAGATGGGCAGTCAGAACGAACGATACAAACTTTGGAAGATATGCTTCGCATATGTGCTTTGGATTTTTAGGGGAGTTGGGAAGATTATTTGCCACTTGCAGAGTTTGCTTATAATAACAGCTTCCACTCCAGCATTGGTATGGCACCATACGAGGCTTTGTATGGTAGGAGGTGTAGATCACCTATTTGTTGGACAGAGGTCGGGGATAGAGCTTTGCTTGGGCCAGAAATTGTGCAAGACACTTCTGAGAAAATCAAGACTATTCGTCAAAGGCTCAAAACAGCTCAGGACCGACAAAAGAATTATGCAGACGTTCGGAGAAGACCTCTTGAGTATGAGGTTGGTGACCATGTGTTCATCCGTGTTTCTCCGATGAAAGGCCAAGTCAGATTTGGGAAAAAGGGGAAGTTGTCGCCCCGCTACATTGGGCCGTTTCAGATTTTGGAAAGGCTTGGTCCAGTTGCTTATAGAGTTGCTTTGCCGCCGGGATTCGAGCAAATCCATAATGTGTTTCATGTGTCGATGTTGAGGGGTTACCTCCGAGACCCGTTTCATGTGATTGATTATCACCGGGTTGCTATTGATGAAAATATGGAATATGCTGAATGGCCGGAACGAATTGTTGATCGGCAAGTGAAACAATTGAGAAGCAAGTCCATCCCAATGGTGAAAGTGGAATGGAAGAGCACTATGGGACGGATGCCACATGGGAAAAAGAGGAGGAATGCGACTACGCTATCCACATTTGTTTCCCGACGAAGGTAACTTAAGTTTGGAGGACCAAACTTCCTAAAGGGGGGAAGACTGTGATACCCCTGTTCCGTAGTATGCTAATTGGTCCTTAATTTGAGTATGATTATGTGTTTAGCATGATTTTATGTGTCATTATGTGAATATATGTGATTTTGAAATTCTATCTGTTCACCGTAGGAATATCTGTTTGAATAATCCGCTTCGGAAATTAAATTGAGGGCCTTATCGGCCACAGAACCCGAAATTGATTACGCCATCGTGATTGGCATAATTTTTAGAGCCTACGGTGAAATTTAATTAGAAATTGATTCTGGTCAGATTAAACTGATTACATTGATGAATTAAGTGCCCAAATATTTTATATTGAAATAATATGCTAATGGGGCTTGTTGTATGTTAGCATTACACTCTCCTTTAACTCTTTGGAACTCAATTGTAAGAGAGAGAGGGGCCGGTCATAGTGAGAGAAAGGGAGAGAATTGTGTTAAGTTGGCCTAAAGCTTGGAAATCTTGGAGATTTAGCTCAAGAATTGACTAGAGCTTAGAAGATCAAAGCTTCTAGGTGAGTAATTCTTGGATTATAGTTTGTAATTTTGTGTGCTCAAGCTAATTTGGTGATCAAGAGTAAGATTGAAATGAAATTGGGTTGTATTTGTTGAATTGAAGCTTAATATGTGCATGCATGTAGGAAATCACCTTGATATTGCATGTTTGAGCACAAATGTGTATAATCCATGTGAAATGTTAAAGGAAACTCATGTCTTGATCACCATTTGTGTTATCTAAGTTGAGAATGTGGCTAATTCATCACATGCATGTACAATTTGAGAAGATATGAGCTTGAATGCATGAGTTTGTTATGTTGGTGTTGAGTTTGACATATTTTGGGACATGCATGTAGATAAATCAAGAAATTGAGCTCCATAATGTTATAATCTTGCATTGGTGCCATGTTAGTATGATTATATTTGGGATTTGAGCCATTGCATGCAAGTATTGTGGCTGGAAAGTCGAAATGAAGCTCAAGAATGCAATTCTGGGTTTTCCAGAAATTTGAGGTCCGCTCGAGCGGGAAACCCTCGCTCGAGCGTGAATTTCGTGCTCCCAGCACTTTTTGCAGAGTTGGATGTCCGCTCGAGCGGGATATCTCACGCTCGAGCGGGAACTTTTGTAGACAGGCCTTCCGCTCGAGCGCTCTATTTCACGCTCGAGCGCATTTTTCATGCAACCAGCACTTTTGCAGGCCTTAAGGGTCCGCTCGAGCGGGGGAGTCCACGCTCGAGCGGGGACCCTGTTTTCTGAAATTTTGTTTTCGCATTCTGTGTTTCGTTTTCCGTTCTCTTTCACTTGCAAGCACTCTTAGGCATGTGTTAAGCATTGTAAATGAGTTAATGAGATAAGAATAAAGCCTAAAGAGGAATATGTGAATTAAAGAACGGATTGAACTGTTAGTGACCCTTTTGTGTTCATGAAATGTGTAGGGTCAAGCTCCGGGGCAAATCCACAAGCCGATCACTGTGAGTAAATATCGATTGTGAATGTCCAATTGTTTATTCCCTTATAAGCTTTATGAGTTGCTAATTGGGATTGTGGACAAAAGTCTGACATGAATAAATGAATGGACCGAAGGTCGTTTTGATAAACATAAATGGACCAAAGGTCGTTCTGATAAACATAAATGGACCAAAGGCCGTTTTGATAAACATAAATGGACCAAAGGTCATTTTGATAAACATAAATGGACCAAAGGTTGTTTTGATAGAATTGAATGGACCGAAGGTCGTTTTGATAGAAATACCCGGACCGAAGGTTGTTTTGACTTGTATGAATGGACCGAAGGTCGTTTTGACATGAATGAGTGGGCCGAAGGCTGTTTTGACATGAATGAGTGGGCTGAAGGCCGTTTGACAAGAATGAACAGGTCGATGGCCGTTTTGACATAAATGATCGGGCCGAAGGCCGTTTTGACATGAATGAGTGGGCCGAAGGCCGTTTTGACATGAATGGAAATCTGAATGGGCCAAAGGCCAGAATGTTGAAACTACAAGTCACTTGATTTGAAATTCGTATAGTTATATATCTGTTAAATAGAAATATGAATTGGGCCCAAGGCCGTTTGGAACCTGTTGTTCTACATTGTTATGTAACTTCTGTATTTGATATTATTCACTGGGCTATCGCTCACGCTCATTCATGTGTTTGTAGGTGAGCCAAGAGAAGTCCAAACCCAGCCCCAGTGAAGTCTGCCATGAACAACACGAGTTTTGGAGAGTCAGCCTTGTGTCTCACGCACGAGACCCATCCTTGCCATTTTGTTATGCATTTACGTTTTGTCTTGTTGGCAAGGACTTTGTGTATATTTGTATATAGTCTGTTATGGGTTGGCTCAGTTTAGATGATCTTTTCTATAAAGAAGTTTATGCTACTGTACTTTTGATGTAGGTTATTAACGTATATTAGTATGGTTTGTTTGATGTGCATATAAGCACGACTCTATGGACAAAGTTTTAAATTTTTGCTTCCGTTTGGCCCCTTTACTCTGACGAGTTATGTCTGTTTTGGTCTGAGGCCGTAGGTAATCACAGGATTACTGGCCGGTTATGTCCTTAACCCATCGGGGCGGGTTCGGGTCATGACAGAAGCCCTCCCCCTTTTATAGTCTACAAAGAATGTTTAGAACTAACTAATAAGTGTGTTCTAGACACTTCCCTAGCAAGAGTATTCTAGGACTAATTCTAGTAATTACATGTCTAGAAGAGTCTACAATTGCCTCTAACTATGTACAATTTTCCATAATGCTCCAAGGAGTTTTCTAGAACTTCTAGCATGCTCTACAATCTCGGGAGCTTTCTAGTTCTGCCATCCCCTTGACCTCTAGAGCATTCTAGGTTTCTATTAAGCCTCCCATCTTCTAGCCATTCTCTAGAGAGTTCTAGCAATCTCCTTAGGCTTCCAACGCTTTCTAGTGAGGCCAGCATCAGGATTTCTCAGTCTGTGACATTCTCCCCACCTAATGCAGCGACGCCTCATCGCGCCTTCCTGGCAAAGTCTTTGTGTTTGCTTTTTGGAACCGCCACAAAGCATCTGCCTTGCTTTCTAGTAGTCCTGTCCTCTTATCCATGTGTTGTGTACAAGGAGGAATCCCTCGTTGCCAATCTACCATTATGTGACTTGCCTCCTTGCCATAAGGAGTTGCACTTGCCATTTGTGCTTGATAAGGTGTCTTGGCGCCTCGATTTATCTTCTTCTTGTGATCCACCTTTCTCCTAGGTGGAAGTCTCTTAGGTCTCTCTCCTCCTTCGCCTTGGAGGATAGCTTGATAGGTAGTCTCTCCTTTCTTTAAGTCTTCCTTAACTTGCGTAGCGGAGAGAACCTTCTTGGCCGCTTGCCCGCTAATCATCTTTTTGGTAGCGCCTTCTACCTCGTTCTTGTTCGCCCCCAACTCAATAGCTGATAGAAGTTGGAGTGTAGTATTCACCTTACTCGCCATTGGCACCATATAAGGCCCACCCTCCATGATGCACATAGTGTTGTTGTGAGGCAACATTGCCACATTGAACTCTCACAAGAACTCCATCCTTAGCACCACATCATAGTCATCGAGTGATGCTATTGAGAAGTTCACTTCTCCACGCCATTTTCCAAGGTGTAGCTCGACCCCTTGAGCCATGCCATCTACGGGCTTTGCCTTGGCGTTTACTATCTTCATTAATGCTTGACCCCTGTTAAGTCTTAGACCAAGCCGCTTGGCCTCTTCCGCCTTGATGAAGTTATGCGACGCGCCGGTGTTGACCATAACTTGGGTTGCCCTTCCATTAATCTTGCCATCTACGTACATCAAACCCTTGTCCCATTGGGTTGATGCAGTAGGCTTCGCTTCGATGGCACCAAGTAGCTGCAGAGATCCCATGCAAGCCTAGTCTTCCCTTTCTGGCCTTTCCAGCATTGCACTAAGACTCTTCCTCTTAGGGCAATCGTGCGCCCAATGTGGCCCATTGCAAATGAAGCAGTTGTCTTTGGGTTTGCCTTCTTTTTTCGCCTCATTCCTCCAATCTTTACCCGTTGGTGACTTGCTTTTACCTTCTTTGTACCTTGGAGCCGTAGAATCCTTCCATTCTTTGGCCCATGTGGCTCTCCCACCTTTGCTTTGACCCTCCTTGGTGGACTCCGAGTTAGAAGCTTCCAGCTTAGTGTGTTCCACCAATGTCTCGGCCACGGTGAGTGTAGTGGAGATATCCTTGACACCTCTTTGTTGTAGTAGCAATTGTGCCCACTGCTTAAGCCCAGTTGTGAAGTTGAAGAGCAAGTCATCATCACTCATATTAGGAATTTGAAGCATTAACCCAGAGAATTCTTAGATGTAGTCCCAGATAGAGCGGGTGTGCTTCAACTCCCCCATTTTCATTCTTGCTTCATGTGCCACATTCTCAGGATAGAATTGCCTCATTAGCTCATTCTTGAATTGTTCCCATGAAGAGATAGTGCAAGTGCCTCTTTCCATTTCAGCGTGCTTACGATGCCACCAAACTCCAACTAACTTAGTGAGGTAGAGAGAAGTAGTGCGTACCGTTGCAATCTCATCATTTAAGTTTAAAGCTTCGAAATACCTTTCTAAGTGCCAAAGGTAGTCATCCAGCTCTTTGGCATCCCGCGTGCAATCGAACTCCTTAGGCTTTGGCGCTTCCAGCCTTGGAGTGAATCTCGCATTGGTGGCAACACCGCCACTAGCCATAGCTCACTTGCATGTGGCCCAATCCACCCGTGTCTCCTCCAAGCCTTCCTTCAGCTCTTGGACTTGGTATTGGAGTTGACAAATAGCCTTCAGGATTCTTTCCTGGAAGTCATAGCTTTCTTGTCTCTGTGCTTCAGAGTTGATCCGGATGGTGTCCCGCATGGACTCAAGCAATTCCTCGGCTTGGCTTCTCACATGGCCGTCGAGTTGCTCTATCCCTTGTTCCAGCCGATCAAGACGCTCCTTGACATCGGCCATGGCAATTTCGACCTTGACCACACGGGTCTCCGTGGAACTCATGATGTCCCGTGACTTGTCTTTCGCTTTCTTGCCCAAGTTTGCAGCAGTCTCCCTTCCGCGGTTCTCTTCGGTATGAGTTACTTCCGATATAGTGCCCTTCCTTCCTTAGTCACGACGCCTTCGTAACCTTCGCTCTGATACCAACTGTCACGGCCTTGGTTTTTCCAAGCCAACCGTGCGGCCTTAGATGCTTATGCATGCCTTGCTTGCACCTAAGTAAGCCTTCTTTGGAAGAGAGCTAGGAGAAGTTTGCACACACAAGAGAGACTTAGAGAAACTTAGAGAGAGCTCTTGGAGAATGCTTTACTTGTATTGCTTGAATGCTTGAATGCTTGTGATTATACTTGGTCTACTTGGGTCTACTTGGGTTCTTGGGTGGTTTGGGCAAATGAAGCCCTCCCCGTTTTATAGTCTACAAAGAGTGTTCTAGAACTAAACTAATGGAGTGTGTTCTAGACACTTCCCCTAGCTAGAGTATTCTAGGACTATTCTAGTATGTACATGTCTAGAAGAGTCTACAAGTGCCTCTAACTATGTACAAGTTCCCACAATGCTCCAGGGAGTTCTAGAAGCTTCCACTATGCTCTACAATCTCTAGGAGCTTTCTAGTTCTGCCATCCCCTTGACTGCTCTAGAGCATTCTAGGTTCTTCTATTAAAGCCTCTCATCTTCTAGCCATTCTCTAGAGAGTTCTAGCAATCTCCTTAGGCTTCCAACGCTTTCTAGTAAGGGCAGCATTAGGATTTCTCGGTCCATGACACTAGGCTTCCGCGATTCCGACCGAGGTTGTATATATGCGACCAGACGGGGTGATCGAGCAGATCCGTCTTGAGCATATTGAAGAGAGGGAACGCAGGATAGTGGTTGCTCCTGGCATCGAGCAACTATACACTTCCTCTATATTTCTACCCACTGTGCTTTACCGCTTTGTTCCATCTTCTCAAGTTTTCTCTCTCTTTACAAGTCTCTGTGAAGTATGTTGATGACCTCCTTTGGGCAGTTGACTGACTACTTCTTATGGTGCAGAGGAGAAAGACTGCTCTAGTCACTCACGGGATCGAGGTACACTTTGCCCATAGTCTATTATTGTTATGATCTTGCTCACCATGTGTAGACGTCCCCGACGCCCCGGGAGGATGAATCCTGTTCTGTTCGTTTTGCGGGTCTACTACAGTTCAGGACTCAATTTGTCACGGTTCGTAATCTGAACCAAAGAGTCCAAATCCGGTAAATCGTTTTGAGAAAACAGATTTTGTTGAAAGAAGTGCCAAACATGGACTGCTTTGCCAGATACAGAGTCGCCACCTAAATATTTTATTTTGGGGAATTTAGGAAACGCTAACTCGGTGTCAAAGGCCACGTGTCTGTCATCACCAAAGTTGCCTCGGCTCGGGAACTTGGGTACGATTGGGAAAGGTCAGCTATGAGCACCCCCTCTCGCCCAATCCGAAGATCGGCCTCTACTAACCATGATATCCGTTTTTGAAAACGTTATGTGTTCTTATCCCCGTTAATTAGCCTAGAATTACTAAGTGATGCGCACAACACAAAAGTATAGACTAGATCGCCTAATTTGGAAACAAGCATTGCATATCCGTTTATTTGGAAAGCGTTTTGGAATTTGCTACTCGCAAGTAGGCTAAATTACGGATTTGAAGGAGTTGTTTCAAACTCAAACAATCCAACCTTCACCCACAGGCATTCAAGCAGTTATATCACATAAGCAACTAGCCTCATGGTAAGCATGCTGTCATGGTAGCATTCACACGATGCGGTATGCTAAACATAAAATACTTACATCGTACTCCATGCCAAAACAAGAACATGTTAGCAATCAATGCATGATCCAAGTCCATGTTAAGTGCCTAATGCATCGCATACAAAATGTCACTTAGAATAGGCTCGGCTAATCTAAGGATGACATGTGAAATGTACAGGTAGCATGTATTCAAATTTGTTTTGAAATATAATGCAATTAGCATGATGCGCCGAGCCCGTGCATGCAATATTGATGAATGATGCACGCATGCATAGCATAGAATATGCTAAAGTAAACATGCCCTAATACTAACCATTAAAGCAGGTAAGTAAAAGGGAGAAAAAAGTGGGGGTTGGAAGACATACACACACTCACCCACACTTATTACAAATTTGCCCTCGCTCGGAGGGACCAAAAGAATAATACAATTCGAATAATGAATTAACTATCCTAGCTAATTAATTATTACAGACCAACTAAATTAATTAAGCAAATTATTAATCTAAGAAAGCAATAAACAGCAGCCTCGGGGAGAGGGCTCGATGCATGCGCGCTCAGTTTCACCCAGAAATCCACTGTCATGCTCAAGATGCCTCTGTTTTCCCTGCTCTGCTCCTCTGATGACTGCCAAAGTCTCAGGGTTTGCTCTATGGATTCCAGGGAACACCACCGACTGAAGGAGAACACCACCGGCCATGTAGAATGGTCACCGGCCACAAACTTGATCCATCGGCCAACAATGGTGGCCGGTCGGCACTAATGTGGCGGCCGGTCGGACAAAAGTTCCTTGCAGAATCTGGTTTGATAGCAGCAGAGGGCAATACTTGGCATGGTAATGCATTTCAAGCAATGTATGCACCAATCATATCCCTTATCATGTTTATGACTCAAAGGGACATGAGCCTCGATTCTCGGACCACCAATCACTCATTTCCATGCATGATGGCCCAAAGAATCAAGTATGCAACTTCAATTTCAAATGAAATGCAAACTAACTAAACACACAAGGAGGCCCAATCTCTATCATACTCATTTCAAGAGGTCTAGCATGCATGCTTATGTAATGCAATCCTAAGCATGTTGGCTAGCATGGCACATGGAAATGCAAAGAAGCATACAAAACATGCAAGGCATGAGACAATGCAACCAACAAGCATGCAAGGTACAATGTAGGTGTTTAAGCATGCAAGCAAGCATGTGACTTCATTCAATCATGCAAGTTCAAACATGCACAACTCACCAATATGCTACAACATACAAGGAGCATATGCAACAAGCAAAGAGATGGACTTAAACATGATTTAGGCAGCCCTAACTAGGCCTAAAACAGTGGCCAAAAGCTCAAGAAATGGGACCAAACACACATGCAAGACTGCATATGTTAATGAGCCAACACTTAAGCAAACAAAGGCAACTTTCAAGCACACTTAAAAAGAGGCTAAGCATGGACTAATGACATGCAGTATAAGCTCTGAAATCATGTTAAGATGGTGCCAAACCAAGCAAACAAGATAGGCTAAACATGCAACAATGGTCCAAACTTAAGGCTAACAAGCCAAAATGCAAAAGAACTATACAATGGGAGCCTTGGTCGACCAAAATAGCCAAGGACAGAGCTTAAACATGGCAAAACAAGTGCAAAAGCTTCACAAAGCTAGGCCTAATACATGCTTGAATAAGGGTTAAAACCTAGATGCATGTTAAGGCAACAAAATGGCATTACAAGGCATGTATGCTAAGCAAGCATGGTGTACCAAAACCAACTAAAAACAGAGGCATATTATGACATAATAAGCACAAAAATCAGCTAAGGCATGGCCAACACACACTTAAACATGGTGCTCCCTCAAGAGGCAAAAATGGTCCTTTTCAAGGACAACAAGGAGAGGGGGTGGCCCTCTCCTTCCTAGGACCTCAAGGCACCATCCTCACCTCTGAAATCCCTCAAGATTTCAGTGGTGAGGAGGCCCAACTCAATGGTCCCGGAGCTCACACAAAATAGCACAAAACAAGGGCCAAACAAGGCTTAAGAGGGTCAAACAACCTCAAACACAAAACACTCTTAACAAACTATTTAGAGGGCTTAAAAACAGAACTTTTATGTGTTATATGCAAAGCCAAAAAACCTGCAAGATAGGTAGAAAAGCTTTGCAAAAATGGGGAATAAAGGGACAAGCTTCTTACCCTTGAAGACCCTCTTCAACAATGGAGCTCCAGCAGCTTCTTTAGGTTGAAACCAACTCCAAAACTCTAAAAACAACCCTCAAGGGCCTCAGCTCCAAGAGATGGTGTGATGGTGGGTGTTTGTGAGCAAAAATAAGACAAAACACACACAAGAGAGAGATAGAGATAGGATATGAACCAAACCCTAACCCTAGAACTCAAACCCTAAAAATGGCTGTCTAAAATGTCTCCCTCTTCCGCAAGAGAGAAGACCTCCTCTTTATAGAGCTTTTAGTCTTGTAAAGCTTACAAGACAAGCTTCTAAAGAGAGAGATCCCTCCATACACGTGTATGGAGGGGAGCCAAATGCATGCCAGCTGTGAGAAAATATCTGCAAAAGCAGATGCACAGTAGTCGGCCGGCCAAAGATGCAATTGACCAAAAAAAGATAGCCGGCCGGCCATCTATAGTGCCGGCCGGCCAAACATTTGGCCGGTGGCCACAAAACACAGCCGGTGGCCTCAAGCCCTGGCCGGTGATGGGTGGGGATGGTCTACAAGCCCTACCTGCCTCTCAAAGGCAAAACACAAGTGTTTGGTGCAAAACCATACACAAAACAGTCGAGTCGAGAGATCCTGAGGCGAGGCGCGTGCCAAGGCTTCTGGGAACTCAAGACGAACACAAACAAGGGTGATCACTGAGTGTTCAATCAGTGACGTCCAAGTCTTGAGGACGGTCAAAAATGGGGTGTCTACACCATGCTGTTGAATTTTCTAATATCTGTACTCTTTTCAGCTTGAGCCGGCACCAGCTGCACCTGCAGGACCTCCTCCAACTAGGAGAAGGAGAGGAAGACAGGCTCCAGGGAGAGGCAGAGGATGGGTTGATTGGGCAGATTGAGACGGTGCTCGCCCTTTAAGGATACCTTTGATGAGTACACGACCCCTGGAGATGAGGGGGATGAGGTCTACATCCAGTCTAGCAGTGCTAGCGATGACAATGACACACCTCCCCCACGACCGAGGATGAAGAGGGCTAGGATGGGCTGATTTGTTTCCTTTTTTCTCTTTTTGCTTCGTAGTTAGGAACTATGTAGCTTCAGATAGACCTCTATTTTTTTTTTTTTTTTGAAGACTTTTTTTTTGGGTGAATAACAATTACTATATGTTTATTCTACATTAGGGTTTATGACTGGGGCGGTAAGACTTTTGTTTTGCTTTGTTTTTGGAAAACAATGATGGGGTTGGGACCACCAGTCTATGAAAAAAAAGGATTTTGGACAGTTTCTCTCGCATAGTATGTGATAGATGGCATAACCCTTGTATAACAACATTTTACAAGATTTTAAAACTATGAATGCTTGCTCTTGAATTCACACCCGAATTGGATATTAACCTACAATCAGACAAAATGCAAAATACAACTCGATCACAGAAAAACGAAATGAAAACAACCTAAAAATGCTAAAAAACACTTGCTGGAACCAAGACTAGACTCAAAACAAAACAACAGGATGCCTCACAAATCCAGCTGTCCCGCACTGCCCTTTCTCAAACTCTACAAAAGGTGTTCCCATGCGGTTTTTCTAGTAGAATAGCAAGTCTTTGATATTTTTCTCTTAAGATGGAGATTTTACTTAGCAATAGGCTTTGGGATTGGATAGCCACTTTGGATGGCTCGAAAAAGGTGAATTTCTGCAGTTTTGGCATAAACACTCTTTTTCTATTAAGCCGTACTTCACTCTGTTTTCCGTTCCTTCACGCCGTGGTCCGATGCTGGAACCTGATTATGCATGTATTTCGCTTACGAGTACAGGAGATGTGCCCTATGCTCGAAGAGTTTCAAGCTTTGATGGAGTCCAGGCGTGATAAGGAAATTACACTTCATGCCTGTTTTGGCCATGCGTGGGTTCTAGAACGGATGTGTGGGCTTACTTTGCATGAGGCTCGGTCTCTAGCCCATGATGGGGAGGTAGATATTCCTGGTTTGATTCATCACTTTTCGGGTATTGGAGACAGGGGTGACCTTCTCTAGCGAGGTTATCACCAACATGCCCTCTTTTTATGATTGTTGGCACACTTCCTTCTTGCCCCTAGTTAGGGTGAAGCCAGTATTGGGTTGATCGAAGTGCCTTAATGCTTAAAAGAGGGTAAGAGTTGCATTGGTTTGGTACTAGCTGAGTCTCTCTTGGGTTTAAATGCTCTTCATCGGCAAGAGACCACTCGGTTTGTAGGGAGTCTACTGCTTCTTCATGTATTGTTTCCCACCCTTCTTATTTATAATACTCACATCACTCGACACTCATTCTCTAAAGCCCTTCCTTTATTTTTCTCTCAAAGTACATATCTTTATTCTTTACTCTCTCTCTTATTTTTTTTCCTTCCCAGGTGTGGTTAATGGAAAAGCTTAAGGTGGTGGACCCTTGCCCTGAGTATTTAGGCCTGGCCTACTTCTTCCGTCCACGGTTGGCAGACTTTCCCATAGAGGGACAGTGGTGTGATTGGATGTACATCAGATCTTCGACTGACATTGCCTGGCATTGCTCCTGGCTCAATTTGATTGAGATGAGCTATAGCATGTCCCGACAATAGGGTATACAGTTGATTGGCCTCACACACTGCATGTTTTATTTCTCTTTTCGGTTTAGACGCCAATTTGGACATGATCAGACCTGCCCAGAAGAGGGGATAAAATACTTGGCTTCATTTCCAGTTTGTGCTTCGCACCTAGCTCGATATCTTGTTGCTTGGAGAATGAGAAAACTTCTAGCCCCTGCCCTTAGCTTCAATTACACCCTTTCTAGCGAGCGCTTGGCTTGGCTTGAGGAGAAGGAACAGGTTGGGCCAACCTTTGAGGCAGAAACCTCCACAAGTGCGAGCAAAAGGCATAGGACCACCTGACTTGTCTGTGCCCCAAGTTTATTACTTTGTCTTTTCTTTTCAAGTTTTTATGATGTAAAGCAACTTTAGTTTAATCAGAGAGTTGGAGAATGTACTTGTGAAATCAATGGAATTAAAGTTGCGAGCACTGAAAATTTTCTTTTTTGGTCTAAAATGATCTGTGTTGTAAAAGGTAAATTTTGAAAAAAATCAACTTTAGTAAAACTTTTCAAAACAATTTACGGAAATGGTTACCATCTGACACGCATGGAATCAGTCCTTAAGATGTACAACCCCAAATCAGAAGATCATACTGCCCACAACTGCATTTACCATCACTGCTTTCACTACTTTATCTTGTAACTAACCTTTCTGCCAAATGGAGATACCACAACCAAGAGAATAAATGATGGAAAAAGATGGTCTGATCAAACAAATGAACATGACAATTGAGTTGGAGATGGTTATGGCCGAACTTAGGTATGAAGTAGCCTACGTATCCCACATATGGGAATCAGGCCTTACGTAGTTCCGTTCAGGTTCGCTTGAGTATTAACTTTCTCATTTTGTGCTCTAACTTTTGCCAAAGCCGCCCTTTTGGGTTTTCGACCTTGCAAGCTCAGTTTTTCTTTGTTTCTAATTTTTCATGCTCTAACTTTTGCCTAGGTCGTCCTTTCGGGTTTTTGGCCTAGCGAGCCTTTCAGGGATAGTATTTCTTCAACTTGTCCATATTGATCAGCTGTGAGAACTCCAAGCCATCTAAATCCATAAGAATAATCGCTCCTCCTGACCAGATGGATTTAATGATGCAATGACCAATCCAATTGGGTCTGAACTTGCCCCTGGGATCATGGATGAGGGCTCGGTTGTCTTTAAGCACCATATCTCCTTCTTTGAGATTTCTGGATTTGACTTTCTTGTTGAAGGCCCTAGCAATTCTGCGTTGATACCCTTGGATGTGATATAACGCCTTCAACCTTCTTTCATCGAACAACATTAGTTCTTCAAACCTACTCTACTGTCAATCCACCTCCACTATCTGACACTCGGCTATAATTCATAGCAACAGTACTTCAATCTCAATTGGTAAAACATCTTCCATCCTATACACCAAAGAATAGGGAGTTGCCCCTGTAGATGTTCGAATTGACATTCTATAGCCCTAGAGTGCAAAAGGTAATTTATCTAGCCAATCCTTGTAAGTCTTAACCATCTTCCGCAGGATGTTCTTGACATTCTTATTAACAGCCTCAACAGCTCCATTGGTCTGTGGTCTGTATGTTGATGACTTATGAAAAGCCACGTTGTATTTCTCAAGAAAATTTACCACCTCTTTTTTGAAGTGTGAGCCGTTGTCCGAAATGATCTCGTTTGGTACCCCGATACCTGCAGATGATGTTGTTCTTGATAAATTTGGCCACGTGCAATGCTTTCAACACAGAGTAAGACTGAGCTTCCATTCACTCGGTAAAATAGTTGATAGCCCGCTAAAATGTACTCATGTCCATTTGAACCCTTAGCGAGACTGCTCTATTGACGTCAATTCCCCAGACTGAGAAAGGCCATGGTGAAGTCATGTTATAGAGCTTTGATGGTAGGATGTTCATACAATTGGCATGAATTTGACATTTGTGGCATTGCCAAACAAAACTAATACAATCATCCTCCATAGTTGACCAATAATAGCCTTACTTGAGGATCTTCCTAGCCAGCATCACACCATTCATGTGTACTCTACACTCTCCTCCATGAGATGATTAGACTCTTCTTCTTCAACACAGAGCTTGTGTATTCCCATACGACCTGTCGTATATAGCTTATTTCTGTAAATGATGAATTAAACGGCTAGATGCCATATTCCCCGTTTATCGTTAGCATTTGCCCCTGTGGATACATAGCCTTCTCCAGAAAATTCCAAATGTTGTGGCACCAGGGATTCTTATCTTAAACCTCAGCTATCACAGCAATGGTCTTATAAGCAGGCCCATATTTTTGTTTAATGATGATTGGGCACATTTTGACCCCAAGCGGGATGTCTACCATGGAAGATAGAGTTGTTAATGCATTAGCGAACTGATTGTTCTCTCTTAGTAGATGTGTAAACGTCAACTTTTCAAACCTAGGAATCAGAATATCTAGGCCTGATGATAAACCTTCATATTCTCTTCCTTAACCTTCCAATCCCCATTGGCTTGAGAAACAACCAAGTTCAAGTCCCCAATGACGTCCAAACTTATTGTCCCTAGTTCCAGGGCAACTTCCAAACTAGTGATACATGCCTCATATTCTGCTTCATTATTGGACACTTTGAACTGGAGTTTGAAAACTAAAGGTATGTGGGAATCATCGGGTGCTATGAACAACACACCTATTGTGATGACCGTGTATGCGAAGCCGCCCCGTTCCTCTATAAGTTATGTTGGGTTTGTTGATTTTGAAAAATCTTTCTCAAAATTCTCATTCTTGATTATTTCTATCCCGAGTTTTGCTTGTTTCGGAAGGTGGGAGGTTGGGTCTGGAATGGCTCATGTTGAGCTGTAGAGTTTCCTGGCTAGGAGGGATAGAGCCGCACGTGTAGGGCCTTAGGCCACACGTGTGGGAATTAGAGAAATTTCTGGGTTGCCTACTGCATTATATGCAGGTGCGGAAAGGAGGTGGGGAATAGTTCTGCACGTGGGGGAAGCACGCTTCGCACGTGCGGGAATGGGAGCTGCACGTGCAGGAGACGCTAAGCCCAAAATTTTCTGCTTTTCTCTCTTTTGGGGCTGAGTGTATATCACTTTTCCTATATCTCTCTCTCTCTAAAAACACATTACTCTCCCTTCTCTCTACGTTTCTCACCAAAAACATCACAAGATCTTTGATCTCTCCAAATCCATTAGCATTTTGACCCATCATCCTTCACAAAATTTGGAGAGCTAACTGAGGTCTTCATCTTGTGTGGTAGAGATTGAGTTTCGACACCGAGAAATTTGGGGGTTTCGTCTCATTTCTTCTTCAAACTTGAGGTAGAGATTTTCTTAGAGTCCTATATATGTTTTTGCAAGATTTGTGTTGTTTTTGGAGCTTTCTTGAGGATTTTAAGAAAATTTTGGTTTTTGGCTCAAGAATGATAGAAGTGTTAAGAGTTGGTTTAGCTTTTAACTCTTTCCAAACTATTTCTTGAGGGTTTCAACTACATTGTGCGAAAGAAAGGGTGCTTTGGGTGAGTTGCTTTTCAAAAGGATGAAGAGATGCCTATTTTTGTCAAAAAAAAACCTAGAAATTTGAGATTTTGTGAATGATGTCGGAAATTTGTGGGTGTTTACCTATCACCATATTAAAATGAAAGAATGATTGAAAAATCTCTTGTTTTACTTAGCAAATGGTAAATTTTCTTGGAATATGAGAATTGTTGATTTTGGGAGGTTGTTACTCAAAATGTGATGTGGCTATGAAATGAATAAATTATTGAGGATGTAAGAAATATGAGATGGTTGGTTATTCATTGATAAATTTAGATGAATATATGAACATTATGAGGAAAGGCATTGAAAAGAGAAATGAGTGTTGTGGTTATTATGGGAACATTGTATGGAATAATTGAGAATGGAAATTATGATCACAAATAGAACATTTATGTAGACGTTTTGTAAATGGAAAGATGTTGCATCGCATGGTTAATAATTGCATTTGACATTTCAATACTTTGCTTGTTATAAATATTGAATTGGGAACTGAAACTTTGCATTGAGAAAGAAATATTATGAAATGAGATTATTAAAATGTTTTGGGGTAAATACGTTGGTAAGTTCGGATAGGAGGTGCAGATGAAATTGTTTAAGTTTGCCTAAGTATCCGGGGTGAAAGACCGAAAACACGCACGGAGGAGTTACCACGTGCCTTTCGGTTAGCTACCAGTAAAGTGGGGTTTCGGTGGTGCTAGTTATGCCTACTTGCAGACACCAACTTAGGGATTACCTGAGTTGTATTTACCGCCCCTTGAATTAAATTGGAAACTTCTGAATTGTTAAGATTTCAAGTTATCGTTGAGCATGATGTTTTTTTTTATTTATTTATAAAAGATGTAAATGTGGTTTTCCTTTAAAAAGCATGGCATAGCATGGCATGTGCATTTCAGTTTGTGTAGCTTGTATAAAATGTATACTTTGTTAAGAATTCTCTACTGCGCTTTATGCTCACCCCTACAGGATTTTGATGTAGGAAAGGATGTGGCAATTCCGTCGAATTAGGGCGTGGACATAATTGTTAAGAGCATATGGCTCTTTTTTTGTTGTGATGTATTTTTGCTAGCCAAGGGCTATAATTGTATGGGTCCGAGAGACCATTTTTGTTTAACCGGGCTTAACCCTTGGAATTTGTAAGCCCTTGAGGGCATTTATTTATTTTTAAATTTGATGTTCTACATGCTATAGATTCATGTATTTGATATCATTGAATGTATAATTCGCATGTGGAACTATTTTGTACAAACCTTAATGATCAATGATGTAAATGTTGAAGAATTGCATCTTTTCTTATAATGAACGTTGGTTGATGTACTTATATGATATTAAAATTTTGGGGTGTTACACCTATCCCATAACCGTATTGATTAGATACTCCATCAAAGTACATTGTCCCTGTTTCCTCTTCTATCTGTAGAATGTCTTCATCTGGAAATAGATACTCTACTACTTCATCTCCTTTCACTGGGTGGTCTGCCAAAAATTCCGCCACGGCTCTCCCTTTAACTGATTTGCGCGTGACATACTTAGCATCCAACTCGAAGAGAAGAACCAGCCAACGAGCTAGCTTACCCGTAAGTGCCGGTTTCTCAAAGAGATATTTGATGGGATTTAGTCTCGAAACTAAAATTACAAAGTGAGCTAACAAGTAATGCCTCAATTTCCTTGTCGCCCATACCAAAGCTAGGCAAGCTTTCTCTAGGGGAGTGTAGCAGGTCTCATAGTCCAGCATCTTCTTGCTCCAATAGTAGATGGCTTTCTCCACCTTAGCTCTTGATACTTGAGCTAACATGCACCCCATGGTCGAATTTGTCACCGACAGGTACAAGATCAGTGGCTTCCCCGGTTCTGGTGGTGACAACACAGGTGGATTCTACAAGTATTTCTTGACCTGCTCAAAGGAAAACTGACATTGATCATCCCACTGGAACTTCTTCCACTTCTTCAAAAGACCAAACAGTGGTTCACAAGTCAAGGTTAATTTTGAGATAAACCGTCTTATGAATTGCACTTTACCTAGAAAGCCACACACCTCTTTTTTAGTCCTTGGTGGTGGCATTTCTAAGATGGCCTTGATTTTAGATGGATCTACTTCAATTCCCCTTTGTGTAATTAGAAATCCCAACATTTTCCCTGTAGTCACCCAAAGGTGCATTTATGTGGGTTTAACCTTAGTCTATACTCCCTGATCCATTCAAAGAATTTTTCTAGTGCGGTGTAGTGGCCTTTTCACTCTTTGGACTTGACAATCATGTCGTCCACATACACCTCAACTTTTTTATGGATCATGTCGTGCAAGATTGTGATCGTAGCCCTCTGATGTGTAGCCCCGACATTTTTCAACCCAAAAGGCATGACCTAGTAACAGTAGGTACCCCACGGCGTGGTGGAAACAGTTTTCTCTCTATCCTCTGGTGCCATCAGAATCTGATTATACCTGGAAAACCCATCCATACATGATAGCAAAAAATGGCCAGCAGTGAAATCTACCAACTTATCGATGTGTGGCAATGGAAAGTCATCTTTTGGATTGGCTCTATTTATATCTCAGAAGTCGACGCAAACTCTGATTATACCATCCTTCTTTGGAATCGAAACGATATTAGCCAGCCAAGTTAGGTACTCATATACCATTAAGAAGCCCTCATCAATCTGTTTGGTGACCTTCTCCTTAATCTTTAATGCCCAATTTGGATGGACTCTATGGAGCTTCTGCTTAACTAGTTGGGCCTTGGGGTCAAGAGGGATCAGGTGCTATACAATCTCAAGATCGATTTAAGGCATGTCTTCGTAAGACCACGCGAAAACATTTTTGAAATCTTTTAATAAAGAGATTAAACACTCACGTTCCTCCAAAGACAACGTGGACCCAATCTGGATCAAGCGGGGATCCTCCTCAGTACCCACATTAATTGTAATGATTTCGTCTGTGCAGGGCTTAAAACGCCTCTCCTCCTCTCAGTCAACTAAATTTTGCAAAGCCCGAGGAATTTCTTCCTCTTCGTTTATGTCAAAATTTTGAAAATCAAGATCAGTACAACAAACTAAAGGCACAGAGAAGTAAGTGAAAGCTACAGCATTCCCATTAGTAAAGTCCGAATCCTTGGTTACAGTTGACTCAAAAGAAAAATTGAAAGAAGACCTAGATAGGACTTTGGTATCCGAGTTATCACCCCCGGAAGTACCAGGCTCCAACTCCTCGAAAGAACTCAAATCTGATCCCGACCCTACAGACTCAGTGAAATCATATTCGGACTTATTATCCGGTTCAGAACAGCCAACGGTGCCTTTCTCAAATTACAAAACCAGGTGTGGAGCCTCAGACACGTCTACGATGAGGCTAGAATAATCTGTAGCTAGTTTATCCCTGACCATAGAGAATGTAAGACTATTCCCCAAGTTAACGGGCTCAGCCCTGGCATTGGAACTTGCTAGTAGGTTAGCTAGTGCCATTTTCAATAGCTCATCTTCGTCGACGTCCAAGCCTGCATTCCTGCCTTGCTTTGTACTGATGCTCAGGTCAATCTACACATCCTCATCTTCTGGTAACTAATGCCCGAAGAAAATCTCAAACCCCGGGTACATTGTCTTTGTTTCCCAGTCGATCCATGGCTCTAGGAATCCACAGAAAGGGAAATCTTCCCCTTGGCGAACAAAGCGTCCATTCAGGGTTTCCTGAATTGGCTTGTGGACTAGTTCATATTGTCGGTCGACCTTTTTTGCTTTCAGTCTCCCTCTCAACTCTTCCTCTTTTCTCTTCCAATCTTCGGGAGTAGGCTTATACCCCAGCCCAAAAGCATGGGGGTTATGACTCATCTCTCTCACAACAGTTCCTCCTTGCCTGCCACTTCTACCCAATCCTAATCCGGGAATATGCCCTTGTTTGTTCATCATGTAAATGGACTGGGCGTTCACATAGTTCCCATCATCTTCCGCCATGATAGATTGGACTAGCCCAGCCTCTGCCAAGGAGAAGCCGGAGAGAAACATGTCCTCTTCCCCATGTATATATCTAACAAAGGCATGGTAGTTCCCTAGGGAGGATGGATCGCAGAATTACCGCAAACAGTAGCAATCCCACCTTTAAATGGATATTTCACCAACTGGTGAACTGTTGATGACACTGCCTTCATCTGATGTAGGCAAGGCCTTCCCAGGAGTAGATTGAAAGTTGTCGGTACGTCCACAACATGGAATTCAACCTCATGTTCAAACGAGCCGATTAATATCTGGCTCTTAAAGGTCCCCATGACTTCTCGGCTGCTGTTGTGATAGGCTTAAACAACTTGAATTGTAGGCGTGAAGTTAGCTGGCTTCAACCCTATGGCGTAAGCGGTGCTTGTTGAACACACGTTAATTATCGAGCCGGTATCCACTAGTACCACTGGGTTCCATTTCTTCCGACTCTCTAGAATCCCATACAGGGGTCAATTGTGATTGGTACCCTCAAGTGGCAACTCTTTGTCTGTAAAGGATAGCATTGGACAAACATTTCCTGATGTAACCAAGGACACCAGTTGGTCAATGGTGTGTTGATAGGCAGCTTTGTTCTATTCATTACCTCTAGCAGGGCCTGCCTATACTCCCGGGAAGCCATCAGTAGCCCCTAAATTGATATGTCTGCCTGGATCTTTTTAAGTTGTTTCAAGACCAAGTCTTCCTCTACATCATTCTCCTTTGATTTCTTAGCTTCTTTCTCAGAGGATTCTGGTTGATCTAGAGCTGGGGGTTTGAAATACCGACCACTTCGGGCCATGTGGTTAATCTCGTCAGTATACTATGTGTTATTAGGGGTATCAACTTTTCACCCTTTGTTAGTATATACATGGCTCAGATCGTTGTTGTCCCACCATTTCTCTGCTACCATGGCCAAGCCATCATTGGGGTCTACCCGGATCATGTTCACATTGCTCTCTCCATCGGCGTACCACTCATTTTTTTGTAGCTGATTCAATCTCTACCTTCTGATATTGTCGGAGTTTCTTTAGCATCTTTCCCTTATCCCCAGACTCCCACACGGGCTTCTCCATGGTTTGGACATCGTCCACTGCTGTCTCGGTCCCTTCTTTTCTCTTCCCTTTTTCCTGTTCTAGGGCTATTTTCCTTTGGATTTCCTCTATTCTTTCGCATTGGAACTATTCCGACTCTCGTTCCTTGTCGGTTATAGGCATAGCCTCAATCTTGTTGCTATCACCAACTTCCTCTCTTTTCATAGTCTCCTTTGCCTACTCCTGCATATCTGATTCCTCTTCACTTAACCACCTATTGCTAGATTCGGGCTGACTTAAACCCCACCACCCAATCTGTACACTGACCATATCCTCTTCTTTGAAGAAGCAAAGGTTCTCCATATCTTCCTCTAGTTCTGCTAGGTCCTCTTCTAATTCTGCCAAGTCAATAAGGCCTTGTTCAGCCCAATCATTCTGATTTTTCCCTAGCTCATCTTCCCTAATGGCGTTGATACTGAGAGAGTCTAGCAGTATGACTACAGGCTTCGGTTGGTCAGCAGCCACAATATATCGACTGGGGTCGTACTCTTCTGCGAGTGAAGACCCATTTTCTATAACTTGGGTGTCAGATAACCCATTCTCTAGTGCATTCTTCTTCTTCTCTACTTGCACCACCACACTCGTTGGGTTTTGGGTGTTATGTCCATCATGCACGTGTTCATGTTTTCTGGAATAACCACCTCTGGTTTAGGTAGATGGCATAGGGTGATATATGCATTGGGGTTAAAGGTGGGTGGTAGTGTATGGATTAGGTTAATGTTTCTAGATGGTGGGACTCGGTTATGGGCGGGAAGTGGGTTGGTGGTTACATTTGGTATTATGGGTAGAGTTGAGGGTGGAGCTATGATTTTATTGTCGATGAGATCCTAGATCTTATGACGTAGGCGGTAGCAACGATCGGTGGGATGACCATGTTGTTGATGGAAAAT